>JAMKPZ010001956.1:0-62582 GCA_024699675.1 Amphibolis antarctica
TAACCACTGTTCCCAAAACTAATACTTGGAGGAGCAATGACATCATCTTGCTAACCACTGTTCCCAAAACTAATACTTGGAGGAGCAATGACATCATCTTGCTAACCACTGTTCCCAAAACTAATACTTGGAGGAGCAATGACATCATCTTGCTAACCACTGTTCCCAAAACTAATACTTGGAGGAGCAATGACATCATCTTGCTAACCACTGTTCCCAAAACTAATACTTGGAGGAGCAATGACATCATCTTGCTAACCACTGTTCCCAAAACTAATACTTGGAGGAGCAATGACATCATCTTGCTAACCACTGTTCCCAAAACTAATACTTGGAGGAGCAATGACATCATCTTGCTAACCACTGTTCCCAAAACTAATACTTGGAGGAGCAATGACATCATCTTGCTAACCACTGTTCCCAAAACTAATACTTGGAGGAGCAATGACATCATCTTGCTAACCACTGTTCCCAAAACTAATACTTGGAGGAGCAATGACATCATCTTGCTAACCACTGTTCCCAAAACTAATACTTGGAGGAGCAATGACATCATCTTGCTAACCACTGTTCCCAAAACCAATACTTGGAGGAGCAATGACATCAAGAAAAGATGGAAGTAGCCAAAGTGTGAGATTTGAAATGTGTTATTCGGTGGGACATCAGTTTCTATTTCAGTATCAGATGAGATTAATCCAGGGACACTACCATGGACAGCTTCTCTCCATTTGGGTTCGGTGCTTGAATTAAATACAAAATCCAGGGACACTACCATGTATTGAAAAAAATAAATTTCACAGGACCTACAACCAAATTACATATTATCAAAAAAGATAACAAGTCTTCCGTATCAACCCAAAAAAATACCATATTAATCTAAGTTATCAAAAACTGACTTAACAAAAAAACCAAATTCAACCATCTTCAAAGTGTTCAAGCCAATGTCTAATAAGATCAACTTAGATTTCATTTAGTTATAACAGAAATGTCACGATAACATAAATTTTTTAATATAATTTTTTCAACGTAACTTTCAATCACATTAACATTAAAAAATATAATTTCATCAAAATAAATAAAAATATTAAAAATACAAATAAATATAAATTCTTATCTTATCAAAATAATTAAAAAAATAATATAATTTTTTTATTTAAAAAATATAACATCAAAAATTATTATTTTTTCACTTTTAAAGTTAAAAAATTTCATATCAGATACAATCTTAGTTCGATGCAGGTGTAATTCTTTTCACATATTTAAAAAAACGAAATAAATCAATAAATTGTTTTTTATATAAAATTATTTCAGATTTTCACGAGGCTCATTGAAAAACGAAAGCCATCGTGTACGCGGACGAAGCAGAAGCAGGAAAGAATGAGCGGAAGCGGAGGGTTCTTGGGGCGGGCGTTGGCAAGCCGCGAGAGCGCGTACTTCCTCCGGCAATCCAAGCAAGCCGTCGGAAACCTCATCGCCGACAAGCAACAGCCTCGTCGCCCATCGGAGAACAACAACAGGAACTGTGGTAGTGGTGGCGGCGAAGATGCGGATGTACTACCCGAGGTTCTCCGCCATTCCCTACCCCTAACCCCTCCCTCCTACCTCGCCTCCTCCTTCTCCGCTGCCTCCAAATGGGCCATCGATTCGGGCTCCTCCTCCGGCCGTGCTCCCGACGGCGTCGTCAATCCACTCCGGGACTATGTTTCTCTACCCCAAACAACCCTCGGGCCCAGGAGGTACGAGCCTTATACCTCCGTTCCGTTTTACGATTCGCGTGATTCTTTGGTTCTGGTGGCAGATGGATGTTGCCGGAGTCGAAGGTCTCCGTTACGGCATCCACTGCGAACGAGCTGAGGCCTCACGAAGATACCTACGTTAAGCCGGAGAAACTGAAGGCCGTCGGCGAAGGTCTTGCGCATGGTAATGATCCTTTCACTCTCCTTTGTGTGTTTGTTTATTCGTTCGTTTTTCCTTCTCTTGATGTCTTCACCAGATACCAATACATGAACCATAGTGTTAGGGCATCATTTTGGGTTTTCAACAACAGCGGCTATGGATTTATTTGAAGATGATAAAATCACGCTCCTGTGGCAATTTCTGTTGCCGAGCTGTCCATATGGACGTGTGTTCACGGGCTTAGAATTGAGCTATTTATTTGACTTTTGCAACTATGTAATTCTCAGCATCCAAATTTTGGATACTTCGCTAAAACATATTAAGATTTTTGTTTGGTATCTCCTATATGTGTGTCATCAATGATTGTATTCTCAAATTCTTCTTCTGAAGTCTGAAATTTGACACATTCTTGTGTTTGTGTGTGTGTATTTCCAAGTAAAATATCCATAATTTATGTCAATTACCAAATATTTTCTGATTATTTTATGCGTGTGTTGTGTAGTCGGAAAGTCATTTGCCATTGCTACGCTCATTGTCATCGGTGGTGCCACTTTTGCAATTGCGCTAGTTGCATCCAAGATGCAAATCCAAACTGTAAGAAAATTTTGTTCTACTATACTACTTAATAGTAAAGGTTTTACATTTTGGTGGATTGTCGATTATTCCTAGCGTGTGATGTGAAAGAGGTTTTTGACAAATTTTGCTCTTCATAACAGAATTTGCAATATGTAGTTACTTGGTATTTATCACCGACCCAATCTTATGATACTGCTTGCTAGATGACTTATATAAATAACATTTTTGTTATGTGGTGTAAATTCTGTTGTCTACTTTCTTTAGGTGGTTCTATATATTTCTAGTCTCGTTTTTTAATATATCTAGGAGTAAAACATTTCATCGTCATAGCTTGTTTATGTATATATTTGGTATATGTATGTGACTATTAGCCCAGAAAAGCAAAGGAATTTTGCTCAACATGAATACAGTTATAATTGATTTATGCATTGAGTTTTTTTATGCATATATTTCTGTAGACTGATGATATTAAAGTCAAAGGGCGTGATATTTTTCAACCAAAAGTAGAGCAATTCATGAAGAAGATGGTGCCACTTCGTGATAAGGTATGTATAAGTTTTATTGTTACTTTGCCAAATTTCTATTCACTCGGTCTGCTCTTCTACTTTTATTTTGTGTTCATTTGGTGTGCATTTAATAGATGGAGAAGAACTTTCTTTTCTTTTATTAATTCAATGCAAGTTTCATTTACAGGCTGAAATAATATCAAGGAAATGGCACATCGAAGAAGAGGGGGAAATTAAGGAAAGGCCAGTTGTAAAGGAACTCTCCAAAATTTTAGGTGGAGTGCCCAAGTAGAAGTACATCCTTTCTTTCACCGACACATATCATCGCATTGACAGATTGGTCTGGCAGATATGCATAAGCTTTCAGTGCATATATTATTGCATATGAACGAAATTATATTTATTTATATAATAGAAATATACGGAGAACTGGCTGTATTGTATTTGTATCAATTTTTTGCAAAGCAAAGTCCATAGTTTGATGCCCATTTTCACTTACACAATCTCAAACACAGAATATTTATTTGCGAGTTCTCAATTGACAGGATATTCATTATATTGTGTTGTATTTTTTCATTTCCAATGTTGTAATATTCTTTTTTTATAGTACATGGTAATGTGTTCTCTAGATTTCAAATTTTCGAGGAGATTATATATATCATTACCCTTGTTAAATTGAATTATTGCAATTGCTATGATATTCTCACTCTAATTTCATTGGAACTGTAGGCCAGAGTCTCCATAGCTGAAAATTGAACCTGGCCTTCTCTTCCTTAATAAAATATCTGAAAGAGAGAAGATGTTGATTTAAATGAAAGATTGCTCTATGGTTTGCTATTCCAACGGTTTGTTTGTGTTTTCTCCTTGTTTTTCTATTTAATTTTTTTATATTGGATTTTCACTTTAATTTATAGAAGGAGATTGATATTTGGCAAATGATGGTAACAAGAATGTTCAATTGCTTCTTATATATAGCTCAGGCTTCCTGCTGCATCTGAGAATGGGTAATGATTTCTCTGCAACCCTTCTCTTCCTATCTTACTTGCATGGCAAAAGAAAAAAATGCAAGGATCGGCTGCCCAACAACGTTTATTGAATGAATTATTATGTGGGTCACAAATTATTGCTGAGATTGATTGGAAACATCAATAATGAAGAGGATGACAATTGATATGAAAATAACTGAGGAAGAAGGTAACAAGTAATTTTACTTGCTCTTTCCTGTGAACCTTCTTCTGCCTTACTTTCTTTTTCCATTTTTCTTTTTTATACTTTTGTGATGAATTTCTCTTAATGTAGATTGAGAATTCAGTTTTTATCTTTATATAATTGTGTAAAAGGTATATGTTATTATTGATGGTTTCAGAAATTTTAATTTCTGTGGTTATACCACACCTATCATGAATTTATATAAAAAAATTTAACAATTACGATAATTTTATTGATTTATCAACTACAATTCAACCCTTTATTTAATTTTATCTGTAGCAGAAAAAACACAAATCATAATTGGAAATTGGATTGTCCTCGCATGCCCTGGCATTTTTCAACCTCAGCGGATTATCCACAAACGAGGGGAGAAGACAATTCCACCGCCACACATCCAGAATTACCAAATACGTTTGTTTTTTACTCTATCTAGTTAACTTTAATAATAGTAAAAAGTTAAAATTAAAAGTAGTAAAATAAATAACATTAAAATTATATAGTAAATTTTACTATATATAATAATTTATATAATAATAATGATATATAAAGACTTATGTGGACTGGATGTTGGGATTATTGAAATTGAAACAAAAATATCAATTCTAATACCACTTGTTATAAATTGATGTTTTATACCAGAATTCATTTTAAAAGATCAACTAATAAAAAAGTGTTCACCTCGTATCAAAATTACATTGATGTTAACGTTAAAGTGATATTCTAATAGTTGAAAGATTATTTACAATAATTTATGATTTTAAGTTCAAGATTTTATTAATATAGTAAAATTCTCTTAATATAATAATTATATAAAAAAATCACATGATGTTCGCACTAACATTGATAGTGCGTGGTTACCGCAAAAGTAAAAAACAAAATCGTCCATGTGGTTCAGTGAGTACGAGTAAATAAAGTTGAGTCAATGAACAATCGTAATATATGATACTCACGTACAAGAGCAACTTGTACAATTATGATTTATGAGATTAATAGTGAAGATTTACACTTACGGATAGATTACCTGACATTAGCGTTAACAATGTTTGTATTAGAAAAAATAGTTCTATATTGAAAAAATAAATAAAATTAAAATTTTTATATTATTTATAAGTTTTTTTCTGATTAATTAATTTTAATAAGATAAAATTTACGTAGTATCAAAATTAATTTACATATATTACATGTAAAATGTTATATAGAATATTCTAACGAGCAATTCACAAGTGCAAGAAGTAAAAATAGTCTTACATTAGAAAAATAAGTAAAATTAAAATTTTTATATCACCTGTAAGTTTTTTATTATTAGTTAATTAATTTTAACAAAGTAAAATTTACAATTTATTCGCTACATTATTTGCGGTAAACATTTATCCTCAATTTTATCTTTTTTATTATTAAAATAACATTAGTCGAAAAAATTTTAATACATGAATTAAATATAAATTTTTAATATTTTTATGGGAAATGATAATAAAGTAGTGTTATTAAAGTGTATAGTGTCATTTTTAATGGTTCAGATTAAATTTGGTTAATTATATAGAGTAAGTTCGTTACAAAATAATATAACTTTTTCATTTATATATAATATTTTAATAAATAATACTTCGTGACTATATAAATTTATTTTATATAATTAATCAAATTTAATTTAAATGACGAAAAATCTGTTCCTTATTTTTATAACGCAAACAAAACAAAAAATGTCACCGTTGGGTCTATAACATCAAATGATTACGATTTAACTGATTTAAGTGATGTTAAATTACAAATATTTAAATTATTAAATCATGTGTATTGTAAAATTAAAAAATAAAAATAAAAAGTTTCGATGTGCGGACACCAGTGGAAACATACCGCGTCGGTCGTGGCCAGATGTGGTCGGCAGGTCATCCATTTCTCTCAGCCGCCGCCCGCGCCACCGCTTCTCTTCTCGTCTCCTCCCGTTCTATTTAACTATCGCGTTCTCACTACTTTCATTGCTCGTCTCCTCTCTCTCGCGATCTCCTCCTCCACCGCCTCCGTTCACCGGAGCGCTCCGTCCGTCCCAGGTAACTCTCCCTCCTCTTCTCGCACTATCTGTTGGACGCGGCGTTTTACGATCCAGATCTGGATTGCTGAGACTCGCGTGTGTGGAGGATCTGCTCGTTTTGTTCACGCGCAGACGGACCAGGACCCCGTCTTCACCGTGTGCGGGAGATATCGTCTTCCACGCGGATCCGTTGATCATGTTGTTGGACTTGGTGCTCTGTTCTTCGGATCGGATGGTCGATTTTTATTTTATGTTGTGAATTAATGGATTACGTATGCTAGAGCTTTTTTGGTTGATGCTACGACCGATTCTGCTGCGGCTGATTGTTTTCGTGTGCTGGATCTATCGTTACTTGATTGCTAGTTTTGGTTGTCTTGATTTTATTTTTTTTTCTTTTCATCTTCTGTTGGAGTTTGACTGGAGTTATGGACAATTCAGATCCATCAAAAATGTTTTGATTTGTGAAAAATGCTGCGAAAACGTTTGACGCGGCAGTTTCCAGATCACGTGAAACTTTTACATCTCAGACAGAAAACTTCAATACCGTTTGTTTACTTTCAATTTCACAGTGCATTATCATTATTATACAAATTTTCGTATATAAATCTTCGTCGTATAATTTACCATACAACTTTTGATACTAGTTATTAGAGTTAACTTCCTGATAAATAAAGTCACAAACAAATACACCCAATTGTCAACAAGCTGCTCGTCTGTAGCATCTGCATCTAACTACTGCTACTGCTACTTTGAAACCGAAATGAAAACTCTTCCCAGATAACAGCATATTTCTGGTAGTCCATAAGAGGATCGCACTTGGATGGACCACACTTATCCTTCAATTAGATCAAGTACAGGCCTATCAATCTGCTTGTCTTCCTTGATCGTTTTACGCGTCGTTCTATCGGTTCTTTTTCTATAATTAATGGTAATGTTTTCGCATGGCAGATTCTCTTTCTCAAAATATAGTGGAAGGCCAACAGCGATATTCGTACATGTTGATCAATCGTGCCTTGATTTCTTTCCGCAACCTTCTTGCAGTGTGTGGCTCAAGCGTGCAAGGATGGTGAAGATCTGCTGCCTGGGAGCTGGCTATGTGGGAGGCCCTACCATGGCGGTGATTGCCCTCAAGTGTCCGGCCGTTGAAGTGGTCGTGGTGGACATCTCTGTTGCTCGCATTTCTGCCTGGAACAGTGACCAGCTGCCCATTTACGAGCCGGGGCTTGATAACGTGGTGAAGCAGTGCCGAGGCCGGAACCTCTTCTTCAGCTCGGATATTGAGAAGCATGTGGCCGAGGGGGACATCATCTTTGTGTCCGTGAACACACCCACCAAAACTCGTGGGCTGGGAGCTGGCAAGGCTGCGGATCTGACCTACTGGGAGAGCGCGGCACGTATGATTGCCGATGTCTCCAAGTCCGACAAGATCGTGGTGGAGAAATCCACCGTGCCAGTCAAAACCGCGGAAGCCATCGAGAAGATTCTGATGCACAACAGCAAGGGCATCAATTTTCAGATCCTGTCGAACCCGGAGTTCCTTGCGGAGGGTACAGCAATCCAGGACCTGTTCAATCCTGACCGGGTGCTCATCGGTGGACGAGAGACGGCCGAGGGGCGGAAGGCGGTGCAAGTACTGAAGGATGTGTACGCCAAGTGGGTTCCGGTGGATCGCATCATCACAACCAATCTATGGTCCGCGGAACTCTCCAAGCTCGCTGCCAACGCCTTCTTGGCGCAGAGGATCTCCTCCGTCAACTCCATGTCTGCTCTGTGCGAGGCCACAGGTGCGGACGTATCCGAGGTGGCGTATGCCGTGGGGAAGGACTCGAGGATCGGGCGGAAGTTCTTAAACGCCAGCGTTGGATTCGGGGGGTCCTGCTTCCAGAAGGACATCCTGAACCTTGTATACATATGTGAGTGCAACGGCCTGCCCGAGGTCGCAAACTACTGGAAGCAGGTGATCAAGATCAACGACTACCAGAAGAACCGCTTCGTGAACCGGGTGGTGTCCTCCATGTTCAACACGGTGTCGGGGAAGAAGATTGCGGTGCTCGGGTTCGCGTTCAAGAAGGACACGGGCGACACGAGGGAGACTCCCGCGATCGACGTCTGCAAGGGGCTCCTGGGGGACGACGCGGCGATCAGCATCTACGACCCTCGGGTTAGCGAGGAGCAGATCCGGAGGGACCTCACCTTGAAGAAATTCGACTGGGACCATCCCATCCACCTCCAGCCTACCAGCCCGACCGCCGTGAAGCCGGTCCGGGTCACCTGGGACGCCTACGACGCCACCAAGGACGCGCACGCGGTGTGCATCTTCACGGAGTGGGACGAGTTCAGGACGCTGGACTACCACAGGATCTACGCCAACATGCACAAGCCCGCCTTCATATTCGACGGCCGCAACGTGGTTGATCCCGACCAACTTAGAAAAATTGGATTCATCGTATACTCCATCGGCAAGCCACTCGACCCCTGGTTCAAGGATACTCCCATCGTCGCTTGACAACCCACTCTTTTAGCTGTCGTACGTGTTACCAGTTACCCTCACCCCCCCACGAAATCATACATCTATAGTTCCTCTCTTAATTAGTTGTTTCTCCTCCTCATTCTTTTTCCCCGTTGTGTTTGTGCCCCCCTCTCTACGTGCTGCCGTTGCACCGCACGCAACTGCCCTTTTGAATGCGAACCCGAGCACCCCAATCTTCCTTCTCGACTTTTGTAAGGTGTATTTATTTAAGAGATAGAATTAGGTAAGACGAGAATTACGTTTTTTTTTTTAATTATATGGTTTACGGTATAAGTGTTTTTTGATATAATTTTTTTACACACATACTTCCTGTCCTCCACGTAATTCGACAGCATCACGATCGAATCCATCGACTATTTATCGTACCCGAAAGAATAGCACAACTTATTTCACTCACCATTCGCACAGACTTCAAACGTAAATGACGACCGAAGCAAGCTTGGGCGCATCTCCTGCTCTGCAGCCTCCTCCGATCCATAGAAGGGGTTGGCTTAGAGAGATGGGGGGGCATTGATTAAGGTGATGATAGAAGAGGAAAATGGGTCGAGCGAATATGTGGATCTAATGGTGATTTTCTCGTAATTTCGTTTTAATGACAACATCTTGGGAAAAGTAAGGAAATAAAAAAGGAGCTTCTTGATCTTCCTTCTCCAAACTCGTCACTCACCATGTGCCCTCCTACAATACCATAACTTGAAGTTGTTGCACCTTAAGCTTCGTTTTATAATGTGATTTGCAATAATTTTTACCATAAAAAGTATATATTAAAAATAATTTTTTTTTACTGTAACAATAAAAAAAGATATTTTCCCCTTGAGAATCTTGCCGGTCTAAAAAAAACATGAACTTACCAAACGAAACCTTAAAGACGCGATTTGATACAAACAAGGAGACGTCAATGGGGAAAACAAAAAAGATCATCATGGACTTCCAATCCAAATCCAAAGCCTTAATCTATCTTGGCTGCCTGTTAGTTAATTGCTAAAGAAGTCAAAACTTGCAACTGACCAACAGCCCCCACAACCGTTGATACTGTAACCATAGCACTGCAAGAATTACCACCATTCAACATCTTCTACCAAGCTGTAGCTACAATGCAAAGGGATATACACCTCTACTTTTCACTATACATTATAACAATCTACAGTAAAATTTATCAAATAATTTTAACATTTTACACACAAAAATCATATCAAAATATTTACATTATAAATCATATAATTTCTTAAAAAACATCAACTTCACCTCACCTAATTCTAACTCTTAAACAAACACACCCTTAGAAAACAGAAATTTAATAAAAGTCTCTTAACAACTAAGAAATCACTTTAGTGGTGATGTAACCATTGTCTTTATGGAACCTTTTCTTGACTTTTTAAATTTTTGTAACAAAATAATGTTTAAATGAAGCATTAGGCTTCATCTGTTTCCTTGATGATTTTAATCATACAGGATCACCATCGTAGGAACTTCTACTGGAACACATTGCAAGTGTGGTAGTCCCCGGACACTGCTGTTATAGTAGCTACAGTGTTTCAAAAGTTATCACCATAGTATCTCTAGGATGAGTTGCTAGAATATCAATCTTGAATGAAAAATATTAGGAACTCTAGCAAACAAACGCTACCTTAAGAACATGCCAGAAATGTCAATTTCCAAAACTCAACATAGTTCTCTACGGGCATGGTAATTTGGCAAAGACAGCACCGAACCTATTCTTTTTAATGTGGCTCCAAATATAGGTTATTCTCTGCATTCTGAGAAAGCAATGCATGTGTTTGATACTTTGACCTGATGATTTGTTTTGTACATCCAGAAATCCATCTCTCTCCCATCCCATAAATTAGAAAACAAAATTTCAGAGATGACTTGTTCCCAGGTTAAACAAAATTTCAACCCTAGATGCAACAATATATATTTTCAGTATGCTATGAACCAGCTCAAATAAAATTTTTAAAAAAGATCTGCTATTTCCCCACTCACCCATTGGAAGGTTGATATGCAAGCACCTTGTCAAATCTTCATAAATGAAGTAAGTAACCCGTTTTAAGACCATCAGTCCACAACAATAAGTGGTAGCACTATTGGTAGATCATATTCCCCAACTAAGAACTCAATCAAATATTTCAGTCTTTGAAGCAAGCTGAGAGGAAAGACTTAAATAAATAACTAAGCCAGCTCATGGAAATACTTGTTTGCCATGCATTGACAATCACTTCTAAGAACATCATAACAAAGTGGAGCCAAAAAATACAAAGTACCATTGATTGGACTCATAGTTCTAGTCACTGGTAATTTTTGTGTAAATATCTTTACTCCTTTAATAGGGATTTGAAATCCAACAAAATCATCTATCATATTTAAAAACTTTCACCAGGAGTTTTATAGACAAATACAGGAGACGAATAAGAACAAAAGTGTATTAACAGAACCTGAACCGAGAAACAGAGAAAACCACAGAATCCACAGCATTGCAGAACTAGATATAAAGATATTGATAATCGAGATCACTACTTATAAACACAACTTTGTTTGTTCTTTTTTGATATTTACACGCACAAATTGGTTAATCAAATGAAATCAGTAACTTCAAAACAAATCCACAACCCGAACAAGAGTCAGTCAGCAAGGTAAATTGAATATTACCTACATCTGCAGGCTTTGGATCTGAAGCTTTCGAAGCAGAAACGCAACAGCCCCTACGAGCCTTCCACATTCCTGAGCACGTCCTCCAGCTCCGCCGCAAGTTCACCCTCGAGGGTCAGCCTCCTCTTGCAAACCTCCAACTCCGCGATGACATGACTCCTCAGATCCTCCTCCCACGCCCTCTTGTTCTCCGGACTCATCATCTCCAACGCCCAAGCGAAGACCTTCCGCCGCGTAGCCGCGCCATTGTCGGGCTCGCTCGCAAGCCGCGTCGCCACGGCCAACAGCGTCGGGTACAGGGCATCCATCCCGTCGAGATCGCCAGAACAACCTTCGCTCTTCCTGAGCTTTTTGTACTTATTCCGAACCTCATGATTTCTCACCTCTCCATTTCCATTGTTCCCAGAGTCGTACGCCATCGGCCGTTTCTTGGAAGAAGACAAGGGAGGAGGAGGAGGAGGAGGAGGGGTTGCCATGGGTTTGGATCGGAGGGGTTTGACGGAGAGATTGACGTCGGAAGCCGAAGAGGAATCACCCTCGTCGTCGTCAGAAACAGGATGATCGACAGCTTGTTCATCGTGTTGATCACCGGCGGGGGCTTCGTCGACGGAGGGTGAATCTAGGGTTGACGCCATTGCTGGGGCGGGCGAACAGAGACCAGAGCTTGGCTTTCGAGGATGCCGGAGGTGTCGTCCCGGCGCCTGCTCACGTGCCGCTCTCGTACCTACCCATATTTCAATTATCATATAAAAATTAGAGATGTCAATCAATTGGATCGATAAGGTTTGAATTTTTTATACGCCTGGTATTATCGTGTTAGGTTAGACCATGTTTAATCTTTTAGTTAATGGTTCAGACTTACTGGCACAATTTATATGAGTTTGTATGTCTTGATATAGTTTAATTTTTAATTATTTAAAATAAATTAATATAATTTATAAATATTAAAAGATAATTAAAAATAAAATTTAAATTTATAATTATACATTACTTATTAACAAACTCAAATTATACGTAATATAAGCAACTTAACAATATATTCAAATAAATACAAAAATTTTTAAAATTATAAAATTATTTTCATATTCAATAAAAAATACAAATAAATTAAGTTCTAATTAAGTATACTGGCCTAAGGTCCAATTGACATTTTTAATAAAAATTTATTTTATCAAAATTAATTAACTAATAAAAAATACAGAGAGTATTAAAAGTCTTAATTCACCGTCTATTTCTTTCGATATAAGATTACATATTCAACACACCGTTAACAGTAGACGGCAGCATCGGCATTTTACGAAGAAAATGAACAATGTTTTCATGATCGATCTACATCATACCAATGCAGTGTCTCTTTACAAACAAGAAGTGGCGAGCTTAATCGCATGTAGAAAGACAAAAGGAAGCGATGCATAGAACGAAACTGTTACCAGCAGCATCGAAAAGTAGACCCAAACCCACCACTGGCTTGATTGGCGGTACCACCCTGCTGCAAGACCACAGACTCGCCGTTACCTGCCGACGGCAAGACGGGCTTCTTGTGCTCCTGCTGCATCCTTACCTTCCTCCTCAACAGCGTGTATATCTCTTTCACAACGGTCTCGAACGCCCCCGAGACGTTGGAGGAGTCCAGCGCAGAGGTTTCCATGAAGAACAGTCCCTGCGCCTCTGCCAGTGCTCTGCCCTCCTCGGTTCCCACCTCTCTTGCGTCCTTCAGGTCCATCTTGTTGCCGACAAGAATCGTGACGACATTCATATCAGAATGGTCTGTCTCACGCGCAATAAAATAAAATAAAATAAAAACTACGTATAAGCCACCTTTAATTTGTCACAACACCCAACCGATCATGGTAGATGAGAAAACAAACAACAGCATGATCGATCCATCTCAAAACACAGTTTACCTTTGAATTTAAATAAAAACATTGCCAATTATCGAAATGACCAACAAGGTTTATCGATGAATGCACCAGAGTTTAGATTGGTGCTTTTGGATAAGAAATGCCTCATACTCCGCGAATGAATCCTATTTCTGTTGGGAAGACTTCTTACCGTGCAGTTGATTGAGCCAACGGCCAACGCTATCGTATGTCTGTCGTCTGGTTATGTCATACACCACAAGTGCTCCAACTGCTCCTCTGTAATAGGCAGATGTCACGGCTCGGAAGCGCTCTTGACCAGCAGTGTCCCATATCTGCACTTTAATCTCCCTGCCACCGATACTCATTTTTTGAGTTTGGAATTCTACCCCTATAGTTGATTTAGAATTGGGGTAGAACTCATCTCGAGCAAATCTGGCAAGAAGATTTGATTTGCCGACGGCAGAGTCACCTATCAGAACAATCTTAAACAGGTAACCCTGAGCCTGTTCTTCTTCATCGTAAAATGCCATTCACCAGTCTGTCTGTGACAACGGTTAACTCACTCTGAATACAGCAAGTTGCAAGAGATCACACTTTGAAAAGCTGTCCATGCTCCGTGATGGTGAAGGAACCACCACTCGATAGGATTTCATGAGATCAAAAGAAACAAAAATCGGATACAGTGGACTTGGAATATTACCGACCAAACCAAGTGGCCGCCAACGTCCTCGGTTCAAGAGAGAAGAAGTATCCGATATCTTCTGACTACAGAGTGTGGTAAAACAGAAGCAACGCGCAGCCTAAGCAGCATTAGTGCAAACACTGTGAATTAGCAAAGAATAAATGCTTAACGTGACAAGAGGTCACACTTTAGAATTCAGATTAGATCTAACAACAAAAGGTTGGCTAAATATTCTACAAAGAAAGCAAAACAAAGCACAGCGAAGGATTTTTAACAAAGGGCATTTTTAATTTTCCATGGTGCAGTCTCCCCAAATAAAATTACTGAGAGAGTCACCATCGGACCATCCTAATCACAACTACACCAAGGACATCCATCACCCATCTCAATGTTTAATTTCGTTCTTTTTCCGTGAAATTTTCAAACCTCTTATTTATATAATAAGAATGAAAGAGCAAATCTGGTGCCCCCACTACTGGAACATGCAGAAAGAGTCTGTTTCATGTAAGACCGATCGATCCATGGCAGGTCGGTTCTAATTACTGAAGAGGAGAAGATAACAAACCACGAGATCTCAGAGGTATTCGTAACATCCATTAAGCAATATAACTGTAGCACTCAATTAACGCAAAACCGAAGGGGAGATATATAAACTAGGGAAAATCACGGTTTGTTGCAGAAGCAAAATCACTGTCGCTCTCCAGTAGAACATTTTCATCTTTACAACGTCCAACAATAGCTATGTAAAATCAACGACAGAGCGCACTGGATTCGTTGTCAAAGAACGAACAGAACGTGTTAATTTTCCCGATCCTACGGAACAAAACGTGCTCGAATTCGAACCGTTTTCTCGATCCAATCGGCCTACGGAACTACGCAAGCATCCGGATCTTTCTTACGGCGTTGGAAGCAGGAAGAAGGAAACGTGAATCAAAAGAGACGAGGAAAAAAGGAAAGGAAAATGCATCGATGCTGACCTTGAAAGCAGACGGAGCCGCAGGGCTGGGGTAGGGAGGCGGATCGGGATGGAAAGGCGTCGAAGAGGTCCGGATGCTTCACATCGGTGGGCGGAATGATCTCCGGGAACGGCCGGCGAGCCCGGCGGTGGTGTCGGAGGAAGAGAAAAAGAACACTCGACAGCTGTTGCATCCGCACACAAGCAGGCTACACGGCACACGTCCACGTCCTTTTTTTTATTGAAAAAGACTCAACAAGTTTACATGCTCGTGGATTCGTTATTTTCGGGGTAAAAAAATAAAAATTAAAGCCTTGATTCAATCTTCGCCGTTCGTTTTTTTAATGACAATATTTTTGTATTTTTCAAATTTCATCTCGAAATGAACCAATTTACTTACTCCTTTCAATTCATCGCTCGTTACGTTACCGTGAGGAATATCATGGCGTGTCTTTAATCATAAATTAATTAAATATATTTGAACTTTAATATTTGTATTTTTAAGATCACAAAAAAAATATATCTACCACTAAACTAGATAGTAATAATCTGATGATTATAAAAATATCTTTAAATTTTAAGACTATTACGTTGAAAATCTAAAAAATGAAAATTTGAGAAATATAAAAGGAAAAGAAAAATAAAAATTAGGAAATAGAAAATTTTTTAAGATTATTTGTGTAAAAGTTTGAAAAATTAATTTTAAAAATTTTATATTTTAACATTTTAAATATAATTACATCTAAATTTTAAAAATAATACATTGATAATGAAAATAAAATTACATTTATTATAATTTTTTTTATAAAATTTAATTTTACAAAATTCATGAATTAATATTTTATAAAATTTAACTTTATTATAATTATATATATTACCTACATTTATATATCATGGACTTCACTGAGGTCAAAGATAAATTTGATGTAATCACAAGTTTGACGAAGATTGAAATGTCAAGACTCTTATGTAATCATAAATTTAACGAAAGTTAAGTAAGATGTATGATATCAGGAGAATACATTATGACAAATTTTTTGATAAAAAATAATAAAAATTTTATATCTATAACGACGTAGAAATTTAAAAAAAATTTACACCTTCTAGTATATATATAAATACCTAAAAAGTAATATTTTTTTCCCAAAATTTCCAACACCATCAGATCGGTAACACATCACGTTTTTAAAATGATCAGCACCACACGGGTGGAAGGAAAGGCCACGCGTCTCCAGGTGACTCCACACGAAGCAAGCGCGTGACGCTACCGATGCTTCCTTTTTTTTTTTTGAAGTAATTATCAAATAAAATACATTACAAAACAAATGTAAAAAGAAAATCAGAGGTGATTTAAGTTACCTTTGTGATAAAAGGTATTGTGATCTTAGGAGGCACGAGATTTAAGTTTTATTTGATAAAATTTATATATTAGATAGGTAAAAAGTTTATATTTTTTAAATCAACGTAATTTTTAAGATAAAAAATTGTTTTTACAGTTATAATAAAAATTTATATTCTTATTACATCGTAAAAAAATATATAAATCACGTGACAATAAGTATGTTAATAATAAGCTTCAACCGAGTGCAGCGTAATAATAATGATAAAATAATTAGTCTATGTTGGGTTTATTTCATGATCTAGTATTTTACATTTGCTGCATTTTTTTTTGGAAATTATAAGGTATGTTTGTTTACCATTCACAATATAGAGTATTGAAAGTTGTATAAATAAATATAATCATATTTGATTACTTCGCAAATACATCATTGAAATATCATTCTTGTATTATTCGTTTACACGTAAATAATAATTGGTAATAAATAATTAACAAAAAATTAATGTAAATATATATTAGCAAAATTCTATGTATCTAAATTTTTTTTTGACGTGGTTATCACTACGTAGTTATAGTTATTGTTGCTATAGCTATTATTATTGTAGTTGTTATTTTAAAATTCTGTTATGTTCACGATAATTAACAACAGTAACTAGTGTTGTTGTTTTTATGAAAAGTTTGAGTTTTTCAGAAATTATATACATCCTTCACACCACATTGTTTTGTCAATCTTGGGATATTGTGACTAGAATTATTAAGTTTAAATTCAAACAAAAAATTTTTTGGGGGTAAGATGAGTATTTTGAAGTCTTAAACATTATATGCTATTTTCCCTGATAGTATCATTGGTAAACTTTTTGATGTTGTATTTGTATTTTTTTTCATGAAAAATGAAATGATAGATGATAGAAGCAACACAAACTCTCCTGGTGCTCACAACATATTTTTGAATTTAAAATTTAACATCTAATAAAATAATTTTACTACAGGTAATAGCAGTACAAAATTTTCTTAAAAATCACTCAAAAATTTAAAAATTCACCGATTTTCATTTGAATTAGTTAATTTTCTAAATTTTATTATTTATATATCCGGAGTCGTATGTCGTCGTCTTCCGCCCATCCGTGGACGACCTTCACCTCCACCTCCAACCTCGTCCTGGTCTTCTTCTTCTTCTTCGACCGTGGAATCCATTATTTGGATAGAAGAAGGGACGCAGATATCTGTCTCTCTCTCATCCTCTGCTGCTTCCGCTCCCAATCGCAGGGCCTTCCTTCCTTCTCGTTTAGCAGACAGGTGCTGCGATTAATAACCACGCCTCTCCTCGATTTCCTTTTGTTTTCCTTCACGATTCCCCTATCTTCATTCGCTGCTTTTCTTGCTAATGTTACATTCCTTCTTCCCAAGAGAAGCCTAAATTTTGATTTGTTTTTTTTTGTTTTTTTTCCTTTCTTCGCCTTTCTAGCTTGCCTACAATTTTATTTTATTTTTTCGTTCGGAAATCCTCTAAAGTTGAGGAAGAGCCTAGGCCTAAGGTAAGGTCGTTTCAAAGTAACTTGGATTTAACAGAGTCGAATTCCAAGAACAATCTCTCCATTTTTGAAAATAACACTACTTGCAAATTTGATCGTCCTCTAACCTTATATCGGTCAGAACCTCTTGTGTTGCTCGATAGACAATTATTTTGAAAAGAGGAAGAATAAATCATTGCCTTCTCATTGTGTAGCGGATTCTTTGTGCTTGTTTCCCTCTTTTTCATGCATGATAAATCAGTTATTCTCGTTTTGGGGTGTTAGATAGTCCTTTTGCGGCTGGTGGATCCTATGGAACCATGATCGACTTTAGGGATTCACCTCTAAGAGAAAAATGGCTTCTCTGAAACAAACAAGCAATCGCTTGATGGTGTTAGATGGGAAGGTGCAGTATATCTGCCGTTTGTCATGATCATGCTCTCCATGTCTATCCCTCACATGGACCAGAAAACTCCACTTTTGTTATCTTTTTCATCTTATTTTTGAAATTTCTTATAGGCTTTAGTTGCTTCAAATTTTGAATTTTTATTTCATCTTTATGTTCTTTCGTTTATTTTATGTTTTTTCCCATCTTCTGTCGTATATGTTTTTCTTCTAAAATTAACTATTGTGCGTTTTGTAATTTTATGGTGTATAGATTGGAGGATATCCCATTATTGTACTTATTTTGATTCATACTCGAATTGTGTGTGCTTTTATATTTCCAAAATGAAGTAGAAATTTTCTCTATGCATGGGCACTTGAAATGGGCATATTTGTTGACGGTAGTAACAACCAAACCATTGTCTCTAGTCTCTACCAAATTAAATTTCAGTGGAGCTCTCCAAATTGTCTGATATGCATTATGTGCTATTTTACATTAAAATGTTGAGATGTAGCTTTTTGCCTAAAAAAGGTTAATGTTATTTTATGTGACATACTTTCCAAAATATATGTAAGCATTCTTTGCTTTGGTGAATATTTTTCATAATAACCATAGGTATTGATTTTCACGATAACCATAAGTCTTCCACCTCAGCACTCAAAAGCCATGTTTAAGTCGGGAACTAGGCCTCCTGTTTCCAAGGTTACGAAACATCAATCAGGGGATTATCGATTTCATGGGAAGAATCCTTTTGATTCAGATTCAGATTCTGAACTGAAACCAAGTCCTGCAAAATCGTCTTCTGCTCCTGATATCATGAATTTGAGCGATAAAGTCTCTCCTTACGGGAAAAATGAAGGGAGAGGGACTTCTGCTGCAAAGGAGTATGAGAATGACTTCCGTGACACAGGGGGATTTGAGAATCAAAGTGTGCAAGAACTGGAGAACTATTCCGTGTATAAGGCCGAAGAAACTACAGGCACGGTGAACAATTGCTTGAAGATTGCTGAGGATATCAGAGAAGATGCTACAAGGACACTTGTCACATTGCATCAGCAGGGTGAGCAGATCACAAGGACTCATACAGAGGCTGCAGACCTCGATCAGGAACTTAGTCGGGTATTTGCCAACACTCTTTCTTGTGAACTACATTTTTCAGGATATGGAAGCACCTATCGAAGAAAAACTAGTTTGAGATGCAGTTTTCTTGCATGTAAAATGTTAGGCATATTATTTTATTCATAAATCCAAGTAGCTGAATACTACAAAAAATGAACTTAGTCCATTACAAAAAAATTTCAAAGATTTTATAGTTGTTGCTGCATGAATATTCTTAGAAGTATAGTTAAATTATTTTCAGATGATCTATGAGCAAACGATTAGGTAAACATTATGCATTTGTTGTAGGAAATTTATCTTTCTGATGCACGCATGGGTTGTCCTTGACTCTCTTGATTTGTATTTTCAGAGTGAGAAACTTTTAGGTAGCCTAGGAGGCATGTTCTCCAAGACTTGGAAGCCAAAGAAGACTCGTGAAATTAAGGGGCCTGTGCTTGTCCAAGGCGATTACAACTTAACTTTAATGGACTGCAACTATTATTTCTTGATGTTTGTAAATCTGATTTTCTTTGTTTTCTTCACAGACGATGCTTTCAAAAGGAAAGGAAATCATTTGGAGCAGAGGGAAAGGCTGGGATTATCCCCTACAGGTTCAGGTGGACGTTCAAATCCTCAGAAATATGCCGAGCCCACATCTGCACTTCAAAAAGTGGAGGTTAGAAATGAAGCAGTGCATATTACATAGTCTAACCAACATATTAGTCTCAGCATTCTATCTGTCAGTTTTTTCATCTTTACATAATTATTAACAACCAAAATGCATGTGGAATATTTCACATGAATAAATTATAAAGTCTCTCTTCAACGTTCTCTCCCTTTTTCTCCCCTCTTTTCAAATTTCACCTCTCTCTCTCTCTCTCTTCTCTTCTTCTTTTTGTCCCTTTCATGTTCTCTTTTCTTTCACTTTTTCTCTTCCATGTTTTTCTTTTCTACTCTTAATATTAAATAATTGTCTCTAATTTAAATAAGTATATGTGAAATATTAAAACCAAATATTGGTCTAGTCCACAACTTTTCTTTTGACTTAATATTATAGTATAGATTTATTAATAAACAGGTTGAAAAGGCTAAGCAAGATGATGGACTTTCGGATCTGAGTGATATGTTGGGGCAGCTAAAAGACATGGCTGTCGACATGGGAACGGAGATTGAAAGGTTTGTTTCCCTTCTCGATTGTGCATTCTGATCTGATTTTTTCCCCATAAACCGTGTTATGACATGTGTAGTATTCATTCTTTGTTTTGCATCCAGAAGTAAATTGATGGATTCATTTAAATTTTTGCTCAGAATGCAAACTTGTATAATGATGGTGGAAATTATAACTAGGTGAACAGTTTCAGCCTTTCTGTACGTAACAAAGTTTTGAAATCACATCTTTCAACCTGTGGTTTTAAATTTTAAATCTTATCTTCACGTTAGAAAACACATGATTCTTAGGGCGGGGGGCTTGAAACATGTAATTTCTTTGAGAAAAAGAGGTTGGGCTTATTTGACATAAAAAAGTGGTTTTGAAAATGTAGTCTTTATTCAAAACCAAACATCTTAATTTATTATTTAAAAAAGTATTTTTCAAAACTACATTTTTGTGGTCAAAAGATATGTTCTTATAGGGTTTCAAAACCACTTAAAAAAGAAATGCTTTTCAAAACTACATGTTTGTACCACTGTGTTGTTATCATCTTCTCTCTTATCGTGAGATACAGATACTCCCGTCACGCTTGACATCCTCTCTGTTTCCACAGGCAAAACAAGGCTCTCGATCATGTATACGATGATGTTGATGAGCTAAATTACAGAGTGAAGGGAGCAAACCAGCGTGGCCGTCGCCTGCTTGGGAGATAAGGGCCCTGGATTTTGATGTATAAGCACCGATAAATTTACGATAAAAACGTCCGTGCAACACAACTCCTACGCTTCATTTCGACTTTGTTGGAAATTCATGGTACGCGTCCCATATGCATTTGCGAAGCGACCATAGATTCGGTATACAGCGATGTTGTATTGAAATACGAAGATTCATACTTAGAAATCTCAAAGATTAAGATTGGTATCCCTTTTCGACCCTATTCCATTCACCCATGTATTCCGTGTTCAATTCTATGGCGGTCATTGGTGAACAGCTTCAATAAGTCATCAAGATTACACACTCCTCGGGAAAGTCCGTCATTTTTAGTATTTATAAAAAATTGATTTTATAAGTATTCAAATTTAAGTTATTTTTTAAAATTTTTACTCTCTTAGACTAAGGTAGTTTGGTAATTTCAGTGTTCTAAAGGGTTTGTGTTTTCTAAAAATTAGCGAAAAGAAAATTTTAAATTTTTTTTATTGTTAAAATGTTAAAAATTTAAATTTTTTTAATTAAATATAAATTTTCTTAAATTTTTATAAAATTTATAAATGATTTTATAAAAAATTTTATTTCTAGATTTTTAATATTTTAATAATAATATTTTTTTGATATTTTTCTTTCATTAATTTTCAATAGGTATAAACTCCTCCCTAATTTGAAATTGAGGAAAAAAGTAGAGAAGTTTAGGAGTAAAAAAGAGAAAATGATGAGAATCTTGATATATTTTTAGTCATTAAATTGAGTATTTATAAAATTAATTTTTCATATGTGCTATTACAAGTTATTATTCCTTTTTCATAATATTAAAATATTATTTTTTATTGTTAATAATTTTAACGAAGTTTATTCAACTTGAAATAGACAGTTTGTTCATTCTTTTATCTTCAATTATCAATTGTTAGTAGTGACGACAATTAACTTTTTATTTCCTTTCCTCTTGGATTTTGTGACGATTATGCTTTTTTAATCTTTTTTGATTTTTAATGTTTTTTTCTTTTGTAATGAATTTTTTGATTTATTTGTGTATTTTCACAAATAATATTTAATATATCACTTTTCAAAAAAAAAAAAAAAAATCATCCGAAGAAAAACAATGATACGATTAGAATCAACGAGATAAGAAAGGAAAAATATCGTCAACATTTACATTCACATTTTTATATTATAAAAGAAACAATTTATTTTACGTGAAAAAGATTTTTATTTGTCGCGTAATCACATTAGTTCCTAAATTTTTCATATTTAAAAATAAAGTTTATTTACATGTCACCGATTGGTTTTTCGACTTTTTCCAAGAAGTAAATGGCAAAAATGTAAAAGATACGTTGTTGTAATCCACATCGATCCTATCGACCACACTGCTCGTTTAAAAAGTTAAATTCCATCTATCTTTATTTATTTTTTATATATTTTAATTATGTATCGTAATATTTATCAAATATTTTTACTATTTTATATTAAAAAATAATACAAAAATGTTAAAGATTCGGTGTTACCGTTAAGTTAAAATCTTTAAGTGAGAGTAAGAATTCTACCCTTTTTCTTGAGGTATTACGTAACATCTGTAAGTCCGCATTTGAATGTGATTTTTAGCTATTTGATCTTTAATTTTCAACACATTTATCACGATAAAATATAAGACATCTTCTTAAGCGGTCAAGATGTGTGTTAAACACCTAATACATCAAAATTCGTATAATTTTTTGAGAAATATAATCTCTTACAAAATATAAATTTTGAAAGTAGATAATGTAAGATTTAGGTTATTTTGAAAATTATAAAATTTTATTTTGATATGATTTTTAATATAATATGTTAATATTATGTAGTAAATATTATTATAAAAAGTTACAATATATAATAAAAAATAAATATATATAATAACTAATACATAAATAAATAAATAGAATATTAAATAGGAACAATTTCTTAAATGATGTTATTTTTGAATGATTTAGATTAAATTTAATTTAACTATATAAAATACTATTCATTGAAATACAGTATATATAAAAAAGAAAAGAAAAACCATAACACATATTTCATCTAATTACAGAATAATTATACAAATTTACTTTATATAATTAAGTTAAATTTAATTTAAATAGTTAAAAATAATATCAGATAATGTTAATTTTCATATTAAATGTGGAGAAGAGAGGTCCGTCGGGGGACCGTCGACGGCAACTGATCGGGTGTTCGATGCTGGCGGGTGCTTGCGGGGCACGAATCGACCGGTGAATAGCGAAGCGAGATTCGTGACACTACACCCGTAGAAATAAATCCCCGAACCCTAAACGACGGTAAGCAAGAGAGGGTCGAGGTTTCCTTCCTTCCCTAAATCCCAATTTGGCCAGGTTTAGTGGAGTCTACATCTAATCTTCCTCCTCCCGATACCCGTCTTTTGACGTTGTTTGGGTTCTCCGCATGGCAGTTCGTAAGCACGTCCCCCTGCCCTAACTTGACTTTGTTCTGCTTCCTTGTTCTGTTTGCCGTAAAGTGTTGATTTTTGTTTTTTTCCTCATCTTATTTGATTTTGGTTTTCTTTTTCTGGATTTCCGTAGGAATCCAGTTTGAGAACAATTGCGATGTGGGCGTTTTCTCGAAACTGACGAACGCGTATTGCTTGGTTGGAATCGGCAGCTCGGAAACCTTCTACAGGTAGGCTACACGAATGCCATCCTTTTTGGGTTGCGTTACTGCGTTCGAGCATTTGGTTGGGTGTTTACTGATGCTTTCAAGTGCAGTGCGTTCGAAGCCGAGTTGGCGGATGTTATCCCAGTTGTCAAAACCTCCCTAGCCGACACAAGAATAATTGGGAGGCTGTGTGCTGGTTCGTTTCGCTTTTCATTCCCAATCTTCACCAAAATGCGTGGTGATTTCCTCTCTTTTTTCAATACAAGCCTTTCTTATTTTCTATTGTCACGTCGCAGGAAACAAAAATGGACTCCTCGTCCCGCATACTACAACAGACCAAGGTGAAATCTCTCATCGGTTCATTCTACTTTTTTTTACTTTTTTGACTACAGGAACTTCAAGTGCCCTTGAATGACAATTGTGAATGGTTGGTTGCTTCACATGAAAATGGGCTACTTATTTTTCTAAAATAGGTTGTTGATTATCCAATTAATTAACTTCTAGCCTCACGTATTAGTTGTCCAAGTTAATCTACTGATCTGATCACCCGATCAGTTGCTCAGTTTGTTGCATATTCTATATTTGGCTTCTTTGCAGATTTGATTTCATTTCTGAGTTTTGAAACCTTGAATGGAAACATATAATTTTGGTAGGGGGAGGGGGACTCTGCAAATTCTTGTACGCAAGTTCTCATTATTTAGATCACCATATAATAAATTAAACAGGAATTTTCCTAAAGTTGCCAGAGGCATTCTTGTATCCCCTCATAAGTATGAGAGAGCAAGAAGTAACCATATAAATTGGTTTATTAGATGACAACAAATGCACGATGAAATGTTTATTCAATTTAAATAAGTATTGATAGTTGATTTAAAGATCTTAAAGTTCCAATCATAGATTTTTGTAATCAAAAAAATCTTAATGAATATAACTCAAAATAATTTGAAACTTAATATATAGTAGATTATACTATAGATTAATTAATATTAGAATTAGAATTTGATTTTGAAATTAAAATTTAAAAAAAGAAGAGGTGCCTCTAGGCATTTTTACCTAGAGGCACCTTTATATGCCTTTTCTATAAATCAAATACATGCTAAGATTAGTGACTGAATGCAAACTTTTTTCTTTCTATCTAATAGTGGTATTCATTTCATACTAGTCTGTTACTTTGTTTTACTTATTTGAATTGATAAGTTGGTAATTCCATTCATGGATGTCATTTTGTCACAAAACAATTTCCTTCATATGCAAACAATTATTTTGTTTTGGAAAATGGGTTTGACCAACCAAACTTGAGACATTCAATGTAGAAATGATGCATCAATTCAAGAAACTTTTCAAACAAGTATTCCAGTAATTCAGACTTGCTTAATATTGAATTGGAACCAAGAGAAAAGTAGTTCTATGGAGGAGGAAGAGGTTCATGCTACCTCTGTTGAAATATGGACAAATAATCTTATCTCTGATTTCACAAGAATTGAGCTAGTCCTGTCCCCTATTCCTTATATTGTAAAATGGAATGATACAATGGGTTCAGGATTTATTTTCATAATGAGTTAGATTTAGATTGTACCAAGATTAGTCCTGTCATTATGCCAAGGTTAGGATCTCCTTAATTACACAACATATGGGAACTCTCGCTTTTGCTTTTGCTGTTATCGTACCTTGAACTCAAATTAGGAATCCCTGTCTTTGATACTTTTGTCACCATTGAACTGTTCTCAGATTGGCACGCTTATGGAAATTTGAATGATTATTGTTTGTTTTTTGGCTTGACAATTTTATTCCCTTTCTTGGACAATTTGTACTTTATATTTATAAAATTATTTTACCCTGTTGCAGTTGTGAATTTTTTGGTACAAATGCTCATCAATTCGTTACAGTAATATATAAAATTTTATATAATTGACCTCTTTGCTCATTTTACTCTAGTGTCACTGTTTATTGGCATCTTAGTTATTTATCATTGCTTTGTATGCCCTTGTTATCATCTTCTCCTAGAGCTTCAACACCTAAGGAACAGCTTACCTGACCAAGTTATTACTCAGCGAATTGATGAAAGGTTGTCTGCTTTGGGTAACTGTATAGCTTGCAATGACCATGTTGCTCTTGCGCATACTGATTTGGATAAGGTATGTTTATTTTCTTATTACTTTTTATCACCAATCATGCCTAAATTTCATGAATTTGGTTAATATTATTTTATTTTTAGTGTTGTGTGTTTTTAGTTTATGGGTTTGAATCTTAATGCGTAGTCTTTTTATTTATGGAAGCATGAATGCATACAATTGGATAATTCCTAAACTTCATATTGATGGGAGCTTCATGTGTTGGGTTTGCACTTTATGCTTTTAATTTACAAGAATCATTAAATATGCTCTTCCATAGTATTCTGTGTCATTACCCGCTTTCTTTTTTCTAATTTCTGCTCCTGCATAGCTTTTTCAGCTGTTAGTTATTATTAAGGATCATTTATTCTTATTTTCAAGTTCAGTATTTGATTACTAATTTACTATTGCCTTTGCATAGAAGATGGAGATGCCATAGAAAAATGTATTCCTGAAAATTTGGCAAAAGATGACTACCATGTAAAATTGTACCCATGGTTGAGTCCTTCTCGATAGAAAACATTGCCAGCATGTATAAAGAATGTTGATGCAAAGAAAGGGAAGGAATTCTAATTTCGTGTGCTGACAAATAATAGGTTCCTCAAGAGATCTTTAAAAAAAGGTTATCAAAAATATTTTTTGGACGTCTAACTCAACCACAAATTCAATTTCTTCAGAGGTTAACAAACAAGTCAGATATACATTGACATGCTAAAAAAACTGTAAATCTCGTGCACAAGGTTCTTATAAATGTGTGATACAGAAAGGGTTCAATTGTTTTCAGTATAACCTTCATAAATGGAGAGACTGATTTCTAGAATTTGACCTTGTGGTGTCTTTGGGTCACAATGAAGTACTTTTACTGTTGTGTCAATGCTTACCTTCTCATATTAATTTGTGTGCTATGCGTAAAAATATTTTTAGACGTGAAAAAGTTGTCCTACATCTTACCAACATCCAAGCTATATGATTCTTTTTGTAATATGAACGAAAGTAATGCATTGATACATTCTGAATTTGTTAGTTTTACTTGAATACCAGGAGACTGAAGAGCTCATTGCAGATGTTCTTGGTGTAGAAGTCTTCAGGCAGACAATTGCTGGAAATATTCTAGTTGGTAGCTACTGTGCTTTCTCCAATAGAGGTGGTTTGGTATGGAACTGAAGTATTGCTCCTCCATATTACATTAGTGGTATCTCTCTGCAGCTTGTGATCTTAGGTATGTGACCTTACTGCAACAGGTCCATCCTCACACATCAATTGAAGACCTTGATGAACTTTCAACACTTCTTCAAGTGCCGCTGGTCGCAGGAACTGTGAACAGAGGTAGTGAGGTCATTGCTGCAGGCATGGCCGTAAATGACTGGATTGCCTTCTGTGGGTCAGACACCACTGCTACAGAGCTGTCCATCATCGAAAATGTGTTCAAGTTGAGGGAATCCCAACCAAGTGCCATTGTCAATGAGATGAGAAAGTCGCTCATCGACAACTATGTTTGATTGTTGGCTGCAAGGATACCATTAGTTGGTGGTTTACATGGTTGCTCTCCGTAGCTATTTTGCAAGGTCAAGCAAGTAATTAGGGTTTGTCCAGTAAAATCAGTCATTCTCAAAAAAAGTGCAAGGGTTTATTACTCGTCTGTTATCCAAAAAAGAAGAAGGATGATTGCTTGTATGTTACTGGATCACCTTTCAGAATTTGTAGGAATAGTTTTAAAATAGTATTTGAATTAAGGATGCGTTTGGGAAGAATTTCAATTAATTTTAAAAGTTTATTAAGTTGAAATTACTTTTGTTAACAGAATTGGAATGATATATAATAATAATAATGTTAGAAATAATTTTAAAAGTCAGCTCATTAAGATTAAGTTTAATATATGATAAAATTTATTTACTATCAATTAATTTTACTCAATTTATAATTTATATACATTCATAATACTCTTTAGACATAAATAAGTCATAAGTCTAGTTTATTGATTGGATTAATATAGGATAAATTGATTTTAAGATGAAATTTTAATTATTTTTATTATAAATTAACGATTAAAAGAGGTGTGTTTGACATTAATTATTTTAACTAGCGTATGAAAGTCCTCCGTCTTTTTCTTTAACCATTGTAAAAATATTATTTATGTGCCAACTTGTAAAAATATTTTATATATTTTAACAACTTATTTTTTATACGCTGATTTTAAAAAATCATTACCAAAAATAACGGTAGGTATCATGGGATTATTACAATTAATGTAGCAGTTAAAAAAAATAATCTAGTGGTCGTTTAATCTGCGGTGGGGTCAGTGCTGGAACTGGGAAACAGATCCAAATCGGCGACGCACAGCCGAGATCCAACCGCACCCGCCGCCTCTTTCCCACGTCTCCCTCTGTTCATGAGGTCTGCCTCGATTTCCAAAAGATCGTCTGCTTCTTAGCCTTCGTGTTGTGTGGTTGCGTATCGATGGTAATGGCTGCCGATCACCTGTCGGCAATGGTGGGTTCGATCTGCCTCTGCCTCCTGCTACTTCTACCCCCGGCCGCCGACTGCAGAACCCACAAGCGGGATGGTAAGCAGCACCTCCAAACCCTCTGAGCCCCCATTACCTCGTGGATTGTTTTGCGAAAGCTGCTGGCTTTTTGGTGTGTCGTGGGATTTGATTTTGGGGTCTTGCGACCAAGGTAGGATCTGTTGGCGCAGGTCTCCTGTTTCGGGAGTGGGTTTTGATTTTCGTCGAAAGTGGAGAGCTTTCGGACTTTTTGATCTATCGTGTCTCCCGTGAGCTCAGTCAGTGTTGCATTCGCTCTAAGTGGTTTCGTCATGGTACAAGTTAGGATGTGCTTTGCGTATGTGGTCATGATGGATGTGAAATCTTGCGAGCTCCCTGTGTTTTCAGTTAAGGCACTGAACGAAATCAAGGCGTCTCTCGGATGGAGGGTTGTCTACGCTTGGGTTGGTGATGATCCATGTGGAGATGGCGATCTACCACCTTGGTCTGGCGTTACGTGTTCCCAACAAGGAGATTACAGAGTTGTGACCGAATTGTAAGATGTTTTGAGTCTGAGATGCTGTGTGTGGTGTTTGTACTTCTGTGGGAGATACCCTGCTTGCATTTTTTTTTTTCTAAAATGAATTTTGAATGATCTACTAACATATGGCTGTATCACTCATTATGCAGGGAAGTTTATGCGGTGTCGATAGTTGGACCCTTCCCCAATGCTGTTACAAATCTGCTCGATCTCACAAGACTGTAAGACACATTATCTTCACTTTCTTCAAATTAGATCGATAGATATGTTTTTTGAGATCCTTACACAACCAGCCTCAGGTATATCTGTTTAATTATTTTAAAGAATATAGTCGAACAGTTAGCTCTTTTAAAAGTTTGGTTGACTGTTCTTGCTACTTAGAAGTTTTCATGCTTTGACTTGGTGATTTTTTGCTTCCATTCGTTGCCTCCATGCATGATATTTTCTATATATCTACCTTACAAACTTACACGAGCATGAATATCTTGTCGGTGATTGTGTAGTTTTAAGCTTGGTCTGTAGCTGTTAATTGACCTGCTTTTTTATTCCTATATGTTCTTTGAAAAGCATGTTATGTGCTAGTTGCAGGATCTTGACTGAAAATGGTAGATAGATAAACTACATTTTAATGCAATCAAATTTTTGTGTCTTCCATCGCACAATGCATCGTAAGATAATTAATACACAGGTTGGCAGCCTGTTACAGAATGTACTATTGTAAATCAGTAGATGTCTGATGGAAGCCAGTTAAGAGTAGAAGTTGGATAAGCACTAAGCACAACATGACACTGTTCTACAAAAAACCAGTTCTAATCACACCAAGGAACTTGCAAATGGTCATGATTGAACTATATTGATGAATAACTTTAATATATTAGGTGCTTAGTGTAATAGTACCTGAAAACGCAAAAAGAAATTGGGATCGATATCTCAATGAGAAACAGTGTCAGATATATTGTTTTAGCTTGGCAGGCATCTGCATCTCCAAAAGGGCCTGCAAGGATTTTGGGCTTCTGTGATCTTAGTTAGAGAAAATGCCTCATGTGCTGAAAAAGTACTATTCTAATTATCAAGATACAGTCAGCAATGGTTAAACACACTAACAGAGATGTATATACCATAAGAATATAATTTTTATACATGAAACATTCAATTATTATTCGGAGTATGCACTCAATGAACGACTTCCAATTGAATAAAAAATGATTTTTTGAAAATATGCAGACAAAATAAAATATAGGAAACAAGCATGGAAAGACAGTTAAAACAATGCAAATTTAACAAGTACTACCTGCTGTCCATTGTAAATCAACTCTGTGTTGTCTTCTTCAGTGATAATAAACTCATCCATTCTATTCTTTTGGATTTGATTTTGCATTTTTCTCCACTCATGAAAGAAATTTCAGTGCATTAGAATGGACTTGGAAACCAACTTTTAGTGTGAAAACAATTAAATAGAGTGGGTATAGTCCTGCATTTCTAGTGTTGTAATATAAAAAAGGTAAAGAAAAAAACTTATGTAAAAAAGTCAAAAATGATGGAAATATAAAAAATTCACAATAAATTCTTGAAGGTAATTCACATCTATTTACTTGTCTTTACTTCCTAAGGATAGACCACATTTGTCTATCTATTTTACTATTTCAAATTGTATCATCTGAGGGTTAGTTCACTATTGTTTGAGATATTAGCTCTTCTTAGACTTGATTATTCTTATTGCTGCTACTTTTTCTATAATAACCATTACTGCCTTTTGCTACTACTACTACTTAAACAACTGATTTTTTTATTTTCTCTATGTATATGTTTTTTTACCATATTTGAGTTTGTTGAGTTTTTATTAATTTTTTCATAAATTGCTGGTTTGACCATATCCTTGGAAGATCAAAGGATGTATCAATTAGGAGAAGAGAATTAATTAGTGTAGAAGAAACTAAAAGTAGATGAAAACCTAAAATTACTTGATTATGAATTGTTGAAAATGTTTTAAATTTATGTATTAAGGAAGAATTATGTAGTGGAATTATAGCTTGAAATGTTGTTGCAAGCTAGATGCTCTAGCTTTTGGGAAAGTGTTAGTGTACATAATGTATTGAGGTCATGCATGTGTTGTAAGTTTAGTTTTACATTACAAGTGTTGTGACAATCATGCCCTTTTGGTCTCTATATATAAAGACATTCTCTCTTTGTTAACATGAATCTACTTCCACCATCTCTTGTGCTCTCAGAAGATAATATGAATCCATATATATAATGGTTGTAGAAAGAGAATAATAAATTAGTGAATCAAAGTTTCCATTTAAAAGTTTATCTACATTTGGTTTCAATGCTTGTCCATGCTACATCTTGTGCTTCTTTGAGATTTCATATCATGCATTTGTACATGTTCTCTTTAATCAGTTTCTTCCATAGTGGTAGCACACTATACTCTCTCCAAGTTACAAAGTTCCAAATATTAAGCAAGAAAATTTAGCTAACGAATATTTATCCAATTTCTATAAAAAATTGGCTGCATATCTTATTTGTTGTTTCTTTATAATTGCAGGGATCTTCATAACAATAAGTTGACTGGACCAATCCCTCCTCAAATTGGAAAACTGAAGCACCTCAGATCACTGTATATCTCCGGACTTAATTATGCAATTCCAGTTTATTATTTTACAATTATTTTTGTTGTGTTACGATGATATATCTTAGAATTTTCTGTTAGAGAGGCTGTTTTCTTTTAGGAAGGATCCTATAAAGGTAATTGACAGCTGCCCTTGTCATATTTCACACGCTTATTAAGGTGTGAAGGTGTCCTAGGTGGTACGCTAAGGTGCCTTTGGTCTTATTTGGTTAAACGTTTTTCACTATACATCTTAGTTTTTTACTATATATCACATCGGTTTACAGTAACATTTAACAAATAATTTTAACATTTTACACTAAAAATCTTATTAAAATACTTACATCGTAAATCGTGTAATTTCTTGAAAAACGTGAATATCACCTCACTTAATTTTACCTCTACAACAAATACACCCTTTGTGTCTATGCAACACCTAGGTGTGTGTGTGGAGAGAGAGAGAGAAACTTGAAAGTAAGATCCTTAGATCCACTTAACTAAGACAAAGCAGGCAGTCCAAGTCTGACCAAATCACACCTGGTTGCTACGCTGTCTATTCACCCACCTCAATAAGTATTATATTTCATAGTATTTACAATTGAAATTCCAATTTCATGATGGTTGATTCTGTTAGTTTAGTAATATGGTTGCTAAAAATAACTCTAACTCATCAGGTTGCAATCATAGGGTTATACCCCAATAAATTGCTGCTATATGTTACATCACAGCACAGGCACATGATCCTTAGAATTTTACTCTATTGCAAACATATTTCCTATGGGCTGGTGTGAACTTTGTTGATTCTTCTTTCCCAACAAGAAAGCACGAAATTTTATGGTTCATTTTCAGAAGAATTCTTTTTTACTTTCTGGAGAATATGCAAACATTGTTAATTCTTCTTGTCATATCCAGGTTTTGAAAGCATTCCTTATTTTTGTAGATTTTTTATTCCTGTTGGTAATAACAATAGTTTTAGTTTTTCTAAAGTGTTACAGGAAATGTAAAATTCATCCCTAGGACCATCAAAATATACATGTGTATAATTGATGATGAATTACAAAAAAAATGTCATGGCATTTACCGTTTCTGATGTTGTAGTTACCATCACTGGTATATTTTTGGTTTCTGTATGTCAGAAATCTTAGGTGGAATAAGCTACAAGATATGATTCCTCCTGAAATTGGTGAATTAAAGAAGTTGACTCATTTGTAAGCAACCATGACTTGTACGCTTGCCTGTGTGTCTGCCTGTGGAAATAACTTTGAAAGATATTTGATCTCCAACTTTTCTGAGTTTTCAGGCATCTTAGCTTCAATAACTTTAAGGGAGAGATTCCTAGAGAGCTTGCTGGCCTGCCAGAACTCCGCTACTTGTATCTTCATGAGAATCGCTTTATTGGGAAAATTCCTCCTGAGTTAGGCGATCTCCCAAATCTTCGGCATTTGTATGTGCCTTTTCATTCACTTGTTATTTGAAATTTTGAACAGTGCAAGTCTTCACTCGAATTATGTCTAATTAGTTTGAAGTAGTGATGTAGTTGTTTCATACCTGGTTTTAGTTATTACCAAAATCTAAAGGGAGGCAAAACATTTTTAGTCTATTTTGTAATTACTTTTTGCGAAGATCTTGATTAGTCTACTAAAGTGCTATTTCAATTGTAATTATATGCAGGGATGTCAGCAACAACCATTTAACTGGAACAATCAGAGATCTTATCCGAATAACCGGAAATGGTTTCCAGTCCCTACGCTACCTGTAAGTGAATTTCCAATCAGTTTCAAACAGTGGTCATGAAAATTTTTGTTTACACACTTGTATTTCTTTTTCCCTAATTTGTTTTTGTAATGGGCGTAGGTATCTAAACAATAACCAGCTGACTGGAGGAATACCTGAGCAACTGGCGAACTTAACCAACCTGGAAATCCTGTCTGCATCTATACTTCTTTCTATACATGCCCACCAAAATCATTTGCTTGTATCACTTTGGTGTCTAGTATTTGACCATTTTCGAAATATCACTGTTTTCCTTCTTCAGGTATCTGTCATACAATAAGATGAGTGGAATAGTTCCTGCAAGGCTTGCTTCTATCCCTCGATTGACTTATTTGTGAGTGCCACCACTTTTCCCATTCATGCAATAAATTTTAAGCTGCAGTATTTGTCTTATAACACTCTGTTTGAATCAGTTATTTGGATCACAATTCATTTAGTGGGAGGATGCCTGATGCTTTCTATAAGCATCCCTTTTTGAAGGAAATGTATGACTTGCGCACTCTTTCTTCTTTGACCTCTACACCAAGTAGATGCTGTATCAAAATGGCATTTTGTTTTTTGCAGATATGTTGATGGTAATCTATTCAAACAAGGCGCAAAATCGAAGGGGTTGCACAAGGTGCTTGACATTTCAGACACAGAATTCTTGGTTTAGTAGCCATTTGTTCCTTATACATGAAGAATACTTACATTTTACCAAGAAAACCAGTTGTTCATCTGGAACTTATGATCAGTAATGGTTTAGACTTTGGCTACAAGCACAAGTTGCCTGTTCTTATACATGTGCATAGTTCCATTTTCCTACCAGCGTCTGTCAACCTCTACCATGGTGTCGAAAGAAGTGCAATTTAGAAATTACCAATACAAGGTTGGGTTTTTACTGCTGGTTCTGTGCTATTTTTTTTGACAATTATAATGTTTCTACATGTGATTGCATCCAAATTTTTATTCCTTCAACCTAGAGTGAATGATTAGCAGTGTTTATTTCTTTACTGTTTTCTAGATTCTTTTTGCATGACTACAATCAGAAATTTTTCACTGGGATGATTTAAATTTATGACCTGCATCTTTACCTCAAACTTCAACAGAAAAGAAAAGTCACAGCCGGGTTTAGGATAAATTTGATAAAATTTTCAGTCAATTTTGAGACTTAGATAAGTTTGAAGTTAGAATTAGTAAAATCTAATTTTGACGAAGCTGAAGTTTTAGATTTGAAGTAGTCTGCATAATTTATTTTGGGTCATGATATTACAATGGATCTTGAATTTGTCTGATGGATTAAATAAAGTCTCCTGTGCGCAGTGGGTATCAATCAGCCAATCAGGTCAAGTGAATATCAAAAACAAGGATTTGATGACATTATTATTGATGTGGGATTGGGTGGCAGCTCCCTGCCCTACAAATAAAATCAGAAGAATGTCTTCAAGTGAATAACTGCAGCTTTTCTGGCGACTGTAAATTAGTAATGATCATGTTTATCAATTTAGCTATTATTATCTGCAACACCCATCATTCTGGTCTCCAGCACCCATCATCATTCCGACCACCCAGATGCATACCCTCTTGTTCATTTTCTGCCGGTGGTTGCCACGGTAGGGGCTTTGACTTGAGCGCAGTTGCAGTTTTAATTTTAATAATTATAAAAAATTAAAATTAAGATTAATTTTGTAAATAATGTTAAAATTATATTATAAATTATAAGATAAAAATTTATATATAAAAATTTATACGGTTATGATATATAAAAACTTATAAAATTAAAGTTGATCAAATAGATAAGATCATAAATACATACTAGTGGTTTTTTAAGCACATAGGTTAACATAATTGTCACTTCTGTACATGGTGGTGTCTGACCTTATCTCTGCCCAAGATTGTTTGCACATATCATTGTGACTTTTTATATTTTTGTACTTACAAGTAGTTGACAATAGAAATTGACTTTGATAATGAAATTTTAATTTAAAATTAAACGACAATGGGTTGAAAGGTACTCTTTCATAAAAATTTAAGTTCTGGCTATATATATGTATATATGTGCGTGTCTCTGTGTATATGCGTTGGTACACGAAAGCTTAAAGTTGTATTTTTATAATTTTAAATTAAAGTTACGAGAACAATTTAAATTTGAAGTTACAAAAATATTGACTTTCATTTAAAGTTAGAATTGCAAATAAACGTACACCTTGGCCATGTGAGTTCTCTCGTGTGCTCTTGGAAATACGAGAAATGATAAAAATAATTAGTTAAATTTTTAATTATTTTTCAAAAATACAGATTCCACGGAGGTAAAAGAAGAAGAAAATTCTCTTTGTATAGATGTTAATTTTGTCAAATTGAATTGTAAAATGGTGTTATCGTTCAATTTAACACGAGTATATTGAAATTAGGATACAATAAACGGTATACCATTTCACAAAAATAATATATCGAAAACTTATTTTAGACATTATTTATATAAATAACATAACATTTTTCAAGTTCAACATGTTAAATCTACCATGCCAACAAATACAATGGGATGTAATTAAATATAAGGTACATTTAAGAATAACTTTTTTAAACTTTCAAAATTACTTTTAACGTTATTATTATTGTACAGATTTCAACGTATAAACTTTTATCACTTAAAAATTACCATGTACTTTCAACACCGTTCACGAAATCAATTTCAAATTTAGTTCTTTCCAACTTCTAGAGTTGAAAGAAGCTACTCGTGAATGTACACCAAGTCATGTTATCGATGAACACTATATGAACCATATAAAAAAGTTTGTTTTGTTTGTTTCTGGTTTTACTTACCGTAAAATCAACTTTTTATAAACTTTTATAAATCATTATCACTATATAAATTTTTACATATAAACTTCTACCACACTACTTATTATGTAGTTCAACTTTATTTATTTTACTATTTGCTCTAATTTTCCAAGTTAATTGAAATTGAAAACAAACAAAGGATATGTTTCGAAAGAACTTTAGTCAATTTTAAAAGTTAGAGTTGAAGTTAGAACTAATTTCACGAATAGAATTGAAACTACGTAAAAATAAAAATTAAGGTAAATTTTTTATATATAATAATAATATATTAAAAATAATTTTAAAAATCTATTGAAATCGACGCATAACAAAGTAATAATAAGTATAATAATGATTCATTTATGATAACTTATATAAATAATATTTAACCTCCTCATTTAGTACGGTCAAGTATACCCATCACCATTTTTTTTTAAAAAAAAAGGAAGAAAAATCCCCTAAAATCTCTTCTGGAACACGAAAGCCGACAAAGTGCACCCGCCGCACGCGGCTTTGACTATTGCATTTTTTAAAAAAAAATAAACGGTGATTTATTATTTTTGTCTTGCAGGATTTATAAGAAAATATATTAAATTTAAATTTAAATAAAAATATTATCGATGTAAAAAAAAAAATCGGAGAGATAGAGAGAAAAAGAATAAGTATTTCAATGATTAAAAAATAGTATAAATATGTGTTAAATTTTCTTTTTATGTATTTTTGTTACGTTTTCTTCTATTTTTTTTAATTATTAGATGTCTAAGTTTTTTTTTTTTAACGTTGATCTAAGTATTTATATACCTTTTTTATCTCTTTATTTGATGCATTTTTATCTTTTTTCCTAATGTCTTTGGTCATTTCTTTTTTATTTTTTATCACTACTGTTTACGTCAATCGTTGATCCTCTTATGCGTAAAAAGAAGAAAAATAAAATGGTATCAAAGGGATGGATTTGATTTCATTGACTTACTATTCTTTAGCACATAAACCACCATTGACATAACACATAATAGTCGACGATAACAATCACCTAATGTTAACAACTCAATCCACTCAAGTTTTGTACGAACAACAATCAAAGTTGTAGTAACAATTAACGTATAAACAGATCATCAGCACATGAATTATTCTATTGTTCTCCTAAAAAATAATTGACGAATGAGTAACAATAATAGGTACACAAACTTTACTATCGTTTACCCTAAGAATATTTGACACACAATTATTCACAATTGATACTTGAGTTCCATAGCTATTTGTATTTTCTTTAGCTGAAGTTTATCTCTCTTGTTTTTCCTATGTAGCGACACATGTATAACCATGTTTATCAATACTTTCATAAATATTGTCGAAGATTGTTCATTTTCTATCGAAAGGTTCATTTATACATATTGTTATATGCTTCAATTGAATGATAACACTAGAACCTCTCTCGTTAATGAATTATTAGGGATGGATAACTACTCTTAGTCTTTTAGCATTAACATTGCTTTTTAAATCCTCTGAATTAAAAAGAAGTGTAGTATATCATGAAAAACTCATGATCTTTGGAAAGATTTACATGATCATTTTTCTTGTAAAAATGCTCTCTAAATTTTTGAGAGAAAAGTTTGTTTCTGTTTATTATAATATTCTTGAAGGCCTTTGTAGTGAATTTGATACTTTGACAGGAAATATAAATTGTGTTACACGTGAACTTAATAAGTTTTTTAAGTTATCATGTTGTATAAATTGTTTTAAGTTATTAGACTTACTTGTATAATTAATTTAATAAAATATTAAATAATTTGTATTAAAATTTTATTTAAAAAATACTTATATTTAATTTTTATAAATTCTTAAATTTCCGTGACGTACACGTTAGTCTTGAAACTTTTTTATTTTTAAATTTCCTTTTTTTTTTTTTTACGTGTATAACAAATTGTGTTAAGGCTAAAAAGTCGTCGAGTGCCACATCAACGTTAGTTCTCGCATCAACAACAAATGAATAAATTAATTAATAAATCTTGATAACGACAGTCATCTCACTATTTTCTAATAATTAATAAATCTGTCGCCATTTTCAAAAGACGCAACAAATAAATTTTAGATAAATTTTGCGTTATCAATGGTGTGATTTATCAGCAGTAGCCAGTAGCGTTGACGTATTGGATTTTATCACAACTTCGAAATTAAATATGTTCAAACAAGATTGTTGATTTTTTTTTTTAAATTTTTGTCTTGCTTTTTAAGTTACATCTGGTGACAATTTTTTCTCATTTATTAAAATTAACATTAATTTGATAAATAAAATTAAAATTATATATTAATTATATAGTAATTTAAGTAATAAAAATTTATATATTAAAATTTATATAATATTATTATTATTAAAAGTAATTTTTAATTTTTTTAAAAAAATTAAAATCAAACGAAACCCTAAATAAACAAATTTACTTATCAACGCTTCATTTTCAAAGCAGATGAAACACCGTTATCTATTTTATTGTTAATTTTCGTGTTGTTGGCGCTGGTTAATATACAGCCACTAATATATTATATGTCACCTTCTGGTTTAAATGTGACATGACATTTGTTATGTATATGTGTATATATATATATTGTTTTCGTAAAGTCATTAGATTTGATTTTGCTGTTGATGTTATTTTAAATCTTTGTAAACTTTTATTAATTTAGGTTATATTTGTTAATTCAACTTAAGATTTAAGGTTTAAGATTCAAGAGAGGTTTGTGTTTTGCAGAAATGAATGAAATTTTTTTTCCATTGAAATATTAAAATTTTAATATATTTTTAATTTAAAAAAAATTAAATTTAAATTTTCGTAACATGCATTAATGATTTCATAAAATTTTCTATTTTCGAATTTTTAACATTTTAACGATGATTTTTTTTTAAAATTTTTCTTTTCGTTAATTTCTAAAGAATACAAATACCGAGTTACTTTAATTTAATTTCAGCTTTAACTTTAATTATATACAAATTCTTATATATTATCGTTACCGTACAAACTTCTATATATAAATTTTTATATTATAATTTACCATGCACTTATAACGTCGTTTGTGAAACTACTCCAAATTTTAACTATTTACAATTATTAGAGTTAAAGTTGGAATTGAAACTCCTATTTTTTTTAATTTCTAGCTTAATAATGATATTCATATTTCTTAATCTATTTTTCTAAAAATTACTCCTTTCTTTCCTTTAATCTCAAAATTATTTTTCTAAAAATCACTTTTTTTCACCATTTATTTGTCACTCTTTATGTTTCAAGAGACAATTTTAAGATTTCAAGTTTTTAAAAGTTCAAGATTTAAGGTTTAGCGAGGTTTACATACATAAAAAAATAAAAGACATCTTAACAGTAGTCTAAGATTTATACAAAAGATAGAGGGATGAGAGTGTATTTTTATCATAAATTCATAATAGCAGTGATGACCCAAAATTAAATGGAAAATGATAACCTGATTGACTTATTTAAATTTTGGATTTGGAATGCTGAATGAATGCATATGGTAGGGAGAGAAAGAAGAGAGAGAGAGAGAGAGAGAGAGAGAGAGGGAAAAGGACAGAAGCAATGAGCAATCCAAGTTGAAGGGAATCTCTTCCTCCCTCCTTCCTTCCTCAGCCCATCCCAATGCCCATTGCAGACGACCTGGCGCCAAGATGAGATTCTGAGGGCGACCCATTTCCCCTGGCACGGCGCCTACTTATCCCCCCCAACCCCCCGATCCCATGGTGATCTGCCCCTCCCATTCCACCCACCCCCCAAACGCGTCAGCAGCCGCCGCTTCTGTTGCACGGCAACCTTCCGCCGACGCGCCTGCCTGCTCGTGCGACCGCGGTAGGGCCGGGCGGCGCAGGGAGGCACTAGTACGATGCGGATTCGGTTGTCGCCGAGCATGAGAACCATCACGATATCGAGCAGCAATGGGTTCCTAGACTTGTTGAAGCTCAAACTCGCAGCTCGCCATATTTCGCATCGGACCCTCTTCCACGCCGTCCTTGTTGTCGCGCTTCTCCTTCCCTTCGTCTTCATCCTTACCGCCGTCATCACCCTCGAGGGCGTCAACGACTGCTCATCCCTCTGTAATTCCCAATTATGTTCATTCTATTTCGTCGTCGTCGTTTCCGCCATTGGGATCGCGTTGTTCGATCTGCCATTGCTTTTCTTTTTGTGCTCTTCATTGCATCTTAATTCCTTGTATCGACCACTGGTTGGGTAATTTAACATATTGCTGTTGTACCTTGTCTTCAAATCCAGATTGCCTTGGAAGACGGTTAGGACCAAGGTTTCTTGGTGTTTCCGATGATTCTACGGTAGATATCTTCATGCATCATTTTTACTTTTATGGAATTTGCACTACAGATTTCTATCATTATATTCTAAACCAAGGTGCTGAAGAAGCAATCCTTTTCCGACATATATATATGATTGATGTTTTCCATAAATTGTGCAGAGGCTTGTTAGAGATTTGTACAAGGTATTTGACCAAGTGAATTCTGGGGATATCCATGATGGCGTGAAACTTCCAGGAACTTTCAATGAGCTCCTTTATGAAATGAAGACTAATCAATTTGATGCAAGGTCGTTTGCCATTAGGTTAAAGACAATGGTATGCATATTTCTAGTGCGCTTGACAGTATGTTCTCCTACATACTGTTTCCAATGTAATATGTTTGAAGCAACACAATAAGGACCTTCAATTAGATAGGAAATAATATGGTGATTCTTATACATGCTCTTCTATATTATGTCCTAGTTTATTGAAAATTCTTTTTCCTGCAAGACCTTAAGTTAGTTGGTGAGATATTTGTTGGAGTGGTGGGACTGGGAGGCGAAACCCTTAAATCGAAAAAGCATCTAGCACCACTTTTTTGTTGCTTCAATGCCTTGATTCTTTTGAATAGGTGTGCACGTGCTTGAGAATACTTAATCTGAAACCTGATTTTGTTATTTAGAACAAACTAATTTTAATGATAGAAAATGTCATCCTTACAACATTGGTGGGTGTTTCCATCTGAATATAATTGAGTGTGCACCATCCAGCCAGCCATGCCAAACTTCCCTATTCACCCTCAGCCTAATGGCTCTCCCCCCTCCACCTGCTATTATTGACTTCTTTCCAGCCCTCTTGGGATTTTTTAAAATCAAATCCTCCTCTCCTCACCTATCTCTGGCTTCTCCACACTTCTCTACTGGTACTAAGATGTCTTCCATTTCATATATCCAAATTATGTTCTTCTTTTATTCCATTATTTTCCTTTGTATTTATGTTACTGATTTCATTTTTTTACTAATTTTTGATTTTTGCTGCTGTTTTTAACATAGATGACCATGCACTATTTTTTGATGTTTTGTATACATTTGTTATTGGTTTATGTTACTGTTTCTTTCGATATATTTTTTAATTTACTTTTCCAGATTGATTTTTTTTACCAAAGCCATGTTTGGTAAGGATTGTGGACGTGTGAATTTTTTCAAAAATTATCTTCCACTTCAGTAAGTCAACAAGAACAACTTTTACATATTTAAGAAGCTTGGTTTATGAATCTCATTTGGCAAATATTTTGGGAGTATTTTTTACTATATCAAGATGTCAGGAGATCTAGAGGCGACATTTTTTAGCTTCACAGCTTTGGGCTTTTCAATATGACTTTGAACTAATAAGCCAAAACCCCAAAACTTGAGCAAGTCTTTGGCATTTTTTTAATCTTTACAACTTAATGTCAAAAGCCCACTCTAAAAAGCTAGCCGCATCCCTTACCAAACCGGGCCAAAAGTTTAATTTTAGATTTCAATCATCTTCTAGAATTTCTGTTCTTTTATTTTCATGTGATATTGGTGGTTGAGAATAGGAGGAGATGTTAGAAGTATGTGGCATTGCATAAGTGTTCCATCTTTTTTTTTTGAAAACTTAAAATAATAAAAAATTTGTTTATACCATAAGAAACAATAAAGTTCACCAATACATTATTATTTAAAAAATTGATAAAAAGGATCACCTTGCTTCACTTGGTCAATTGCCTTATTGATACCTTGTGCCTAATACAATTTTGTAGGTTGTCTCCTTTTAATGTTGTTATCACCTCATCAATTTCGGAAACCACTATGAAGCTCTACTTATTCATCATTGGAAGACAGCAATAGATGAAGAAATGTAGGCATGCAAATCACATGATATGTAGGATTTGGTTATACGCCCCATTAAAGAAGCATCATTGTTAATGGTGAGTGGGCCTTTATTATCAATTATAAATCAGGTGGAGCTTAGACCTGTACAAGGCTCAATTGGGTCCTTGTGGGTTACATAGGATTATGATGTTGGTCATGTAGAGACATTTGTGGGTTCACATAGGCGTATGATGTTGGTTATGTAGATACATTCACACCTGTCACTCAATTGGATTCTATTCGAATCCTACTTTCCATTGCTACCAACCAATCTTAGAAGATATGTTGGCTAAATGTAAAAAATGCCTTTTTATATGATGACTTGGCTAAGTAGTTGTTTATGAAGTAATCCTTGTGATATGTTATTCAGGAAGAAGATTTTGTATGTTTGCTTAGGAAAATTATTTATGGCCCCCAAGTGGAGTCTACATTCATGGCTTGAAAATTTTTAGTGTCATAATCTTTAATGTATTTTAGAGGTGCACAATTAATCAGTTTGTCATATACAGGCAGACCACCTGTGGTTGTGTTATACTATGTGGATGATATTTTGTTGACAAGAAGTGACACTTAAAGGATATAGAAGTCTAAAGAATTTCTAAAGGCATACTTTGTCACTAAGGTTATGAGAAGGCTCAAATCTTTCCACACATAGAGTTTGCCCATGCAAAAGATTGAATAGCGTTGTCCAAGAGGACATGTTTTAGACCTTCAAGAATTTGGTCTGTTGGAGTGCAGACAAGAGAGCACTCCTGTAAATCAAGGCTTGGACTTCTAGGATGACTTTTCAACTTTCTTTCAGAACACAAGTAGATTGTGGTAACTGATTAAGAAGTTTATTTACTTGGTTATCACCTGCCTAGACATCTCATATGTTGTGATGACTTTTTAGTTTGTTTATATGCGAGACTAAGATGGCCATTGGTCTTGTGAATGCTAGCTATATAAAAAAGGCTTTTGGAAATGAATTGATGTATACAAGACCCTTTACCCGTAGATAAAGGCCTTCTTATATTCCATGTGGGTTACAAGCCATCTCAGATTACTATACTTGATATGGTAGAAAGAAAAATGTAGTATTTAGCTTTAGTATAAAAACCAAGTCATTCTAAGGTATAGAGGACCTATGTTTAGACAACCTATGACTGATTGCTAATTGCTTGATTCTTTTATGAATGCACCAATCATATAGATGTGGATTGCAAACCAGCAGCAATAATCCACCATCATGTAATCAGGTTCCAAATATTTTCTAGGATACAAGTTTCTGACAGAAAAATATGCTATTCGCTTGATTTTTGTGCCTCTGAGATGTTCTAATATATCCAGAAGGCACACTGAACATGTCCAAAAAGTTTCCACACACACACTCAAAAGAACTTTAGTGGTTGGGCAAGCTAGGTGCTATGTCTACATGTGTACATATATTTATTTATTTTTTCTTCTACATGTGTACATTTGTCTGGGCTGTGTGGGATACAGTGATACATGCTGTATCAGGGTTGACACTTCATCTTGTACTGCCTACAGAATGCTCTCCAAGAATTGTACTTCTCCTTTAATACCAGAAATGATAATTGTAATATGTTAATTGGTGTGTAAAACTTCTCTTATATCAGAAATCAGTAATATCTTCCGGCCATCAATATCAAAGATGCCCATTATGTCTAGGTAAAGCTTGACAATGCCTGGATTTTCATCAACATGCTTTTACTGCACTATCTGTTGCCTCAATTTTTTACTTTCTGTCACTGTTATTATTTTTAAGCTACAATTTATTCTGCCAATAAACTATCTGATATAAATGCAGATGCAATCTTTGGATACGGAGATAAAAAAATCAAGGCTAGCAGAACAGTTGCACAGACATTTTGCAGCAAGTGCTATTCCAAAAGGAATTCACTGTCTTACATTGCGTTTGACTGATGAATACTCATCAAATGCCCATGCACGTAAACAGTTGCCATCGCCGGAGTTACTGCACCTGCTCTCTGATAACAACTATTACCATTTCATTTTAGCATCTGATAATATTCTTGCTGCTTCTGTGGTGGTCAACTCAGCTGTGAGATCATTTTCAAAACCTGGAAAAGTTGTGTTTCATGTAATCACTGATAAGAAAACATATGCGGGTATGCATTCATGGTTTGCATTGAACCCAATATCACCGGCCACTATTGAGGTGAAAGGTGTTCACCAATTTGACTGGTTGACAAGAGAAAATGTGCCTGTACTTGAGGCTATAGAGAACCACCATGGCGTCAGAAATTACTATCATGGCAACCATGTTGCAGGGACCAATAATGAAGACAACCCACGTATTCTTGCTTCAAAACTTGAGGCCAGGAGTCCAAAATATATTTCTATATTGAATCATCTCCGCGTATATCTTCCTGTGGTAAATGATTTTGACCTCTATACAATATGGTGCTTGCCTAGAAGCCTGGATATTTTCTTGTGCTCATGAACTGAAATTAGTGATAATTCTTGTTCACCTTTTATTATGCTAAAGGATGATGAAGAGTATACAGTCATTACTTTGAAAGTCTTGAATTCATGCATATTCTTCCAAATGTCGCCTTATCACTCTTAGTTGATGTGATCAATTACAATGACTGCTACTCTGTTTTCTTGCTTCCTGTACCTCCTTGGCATCACTAGAGTACTAGTCTTAATTGCCGATTAAGCATACTCACTGAAAATTCTCTTTGTTACAAACGACTATTTCTTTATATATTACTAGAATAGCAGTTTCTCAAGTTTGAAATTTCATCCCTTCCATAAATTTAGTTATTTTCATTTTTCCTCTAACTTTATCATTGAATACTGATCCTCGCAGTACTTATAAGCTGGAAACTCCTTTCCCTATCATTTTCAAGTTGAACTTCTTTCTAGAGAATCTCATGGATTTTTTCAAAGTCCAAAGCATGTGTCCTGTGCATATAACGTGCATAGTGCATTTGGTTACTATATAAACTATTTTCCTTGAGATGTAGTGTTTAATGATTGTCAAGTCATTATGTTATTTACAATTCTATTTTTGTGAACACAAACTCATCCATTATTTTCAATGTATACAATCAGTTGTTCCCAAACCTCAACAAAGTGGTTTTTCTCGACGATGATGTTGTTGTTCAGCGGGATTTACGCCCTCTGTGGGAAATTGACCTTATGGGTAAGGTAAATGGAGCTGTAGAAACATGTAGAGGTGAAGATGAGTGGGTGATGTCTAAAAGATTCCGGACGTACTTCAACTTTTCTCACCCACTCATATCACATCATTTAAATCCTGAGGAGTGTGCATGGGCGTATGGCATGAATATCTTTGACTTGAGCACGTGGAGGGAGACAAACATACGAGACACATATCACTATTGGTTGAATGAGGTATATCAATTAACTGCTACCTCAAATTTTCTTATGATATTTTAGAACAGAGGATATCTTCATATGTGCTTTTACATTCTTTATCCTTTGGCTCTTCACATTATCTCACGAAATTCAATTTTCAGAAAGTAGGAAATCAATAAGTACTTGTTAAGTCCAAATGTGAGTTCTTGTTATAAAACTAAATATGATACTTAGGTTTGTTCAATATCGAATATTTCTTTTCCATCACATGTTCTGATGCTAATATTTGTTGTATCGAATTTTCTCAAATCGAATGTTCAGTTAACTTACTTGATAATAGTTTCACTAAATTGTACAACGCAATATATTTTTAACATATTTAAGGTTTAAGGTGATTTGCAAATTCTGAAACAAATAAGAAATAAAGTCAATTCAAATATAGATGTTATAGCTTTTGCTCAAAATATTTTACAAATATTAGGTTTTGCAATGAATGAGCTTGTGGTCACATGCTAGATTTTGTGAAAAAGGCATAGATAAAAAAAATTCTGAATAACAGTTGGTAGAATAACTATAATAGCTTGGTCAAAAACAGTGATATTCATAACTCTCACCAGAGTTTGATTTCTGATGTGCGTAAAAAACCATCATTATTAAAAAACAACAATTGGTGGAAAGTGGCTGATGGTATGAACTTTTCTTGCAATTGGATGTAGTTATATATATATTCACTTCATGATACATGCTGATTGTCCATGATTTCTTCCCCCTGGGAAGCCGTCATGCTGATTAGTTGCATGTATTTACCTCATGTATAATAATGTATTACATGTTAACCATCCTTGTAGAGCCATCGTGAAAACCAAAACGTAGTTTTTTGGGATAGTTTTCTGTTACATAGAGAGATATTCAATACTTTTTGGATAGAATAGAAGTGAGTTCTCACTCATATTTGTGATGGACCTCGCCTATCATAGATTTTCCAAAATCAATTGATTGGAGAAGTGACAAAATTTATTAAATATCTTGTTGCAGTCCATTCTATATATGTCCATATTATCTACTGTTAATGTATGCCAACAAAATCTCACCATTCTGTCTTGCTTTTAATTTACTGACTTGATACACCTTACATGGAAGTCTTGTCAACAAAGATGGATTTTTCTGTGTTTTTTCAGCATATTAACATTTAGCTGATACATGACTTGTTTTTGAGCTTGTAAACCGCAATATCTTTTCGAAGGATTCCCAGTCAGAAATTTTTGTGAACGCTAAACCAAGTTTAAAAAAACAGTGCACGGCTTCTCTTTTTCATCTGATGTTTGAAAAAAAGGTAATGCTTTATGCTTTTGCTATAATCATTTGCTGCTCGTTCCATTTGCTTGCAGAATTTGAAGTCAAACATGACACTATGGAAATTTGGGACGCTACCTCCAGCACTAATAGCATTCAGGGGCCATGTTCATCCGATCAACCAGTCTTGGCACATGCTGGGTTTAGGATACCAGGAAAAGACGAACCTCGACAGTGCGAAGCGAGCTGCTGTAATCCACTACAATGGGCAGTCCAAGCCTTGGCTGGAGATTGGTTTCAAGCATCTCCAACCATTTTGGTCGAAGCATGTCAACTGCTCCAATGATTTTGTTAGGAACTGTCACTTCTTAGAGCAGTAGCAGTTGATTGAACACCTGAATAACCAACCAACAAAAGACAGATTGCTTCCCACCTATTCTTTGGGACAAAACATGTCCAGCCATCTTGTATATGAAGGATTTGGGAATGATGGCTCGGATGTCACAATGGCCAAGGAAAAGGCGGCCTCTGTTTTGACCGACACGAAGGGGTTCGTATACAATGCTGCTGGACAGAACATGTAGATGATAGTAATGTAGTGATTTTGGTACACTGTGAGGTGGAGGTGGTGGTGCTGCTGCTGCTGAGGTCCCTTTTCGGAGATTTGCTTCTGCCCTCCCTTTGCCACATACATCAAACTCAGTTGGATTACTATTATTGTCATTGTTATTATTGTTTAGGAAATCTGAATCCAAGAAAGGTCTTCAATCCGGTTGGTACCCATTCAATAAAAGTGCTGCAGCACTCCTTTCACTGCCTTCTGATTCAACATCGTTGTACTAGTACTTGTGGGTTTCCCAATTTTCATACCATTCGTTCGTATGTTTCCTTCTTTTTTTTGTTAAATTGTCTATCACTGTATGTTGGACTACCATTGAATTTTTGTCAGGTTCATCATGTATTACCACCAACTAAATTGCAAGCTGTGCAGATAAAATTCTGCTTATCTTCGTTTCCTCCTGTAGAATCGTTTGAAGGAGATTTTTTCTCTTTCTTTGCAAATTCTTATGTCATTATTATTATATAAATTTTTATTTTATAATTTATTATATATTTTATCATTATTTGATTGATTTACTGTGTATCACTATGAGACATCATATTTGGTTAATAGACTAGACACATCTGATCTTCCACAAGGCCAATCAACTTCTCAATCTCCTCCCAACCCTATGTCTCTCCCTATTTCTACAATTGTGGCTTCACTACAATGACAATCTCTATCACCTCCTCCCTATTGTTACCGTCTCTGTACTCGAGAACAACCTCTTCGTCATGGAAATGGACTGGAGAGAAGGTTCATTGTTCGCTAGTGACATTACACTATCAATCAATGATTTCTTTCTTTTTGATGCACGATGACCTCTCCACTGTTGCAACTCCCATGGTCAAACTCTCTCTGTCGACTTGTGTAAGTGGTTGTCTTTGTTTGGCAATCTCTTTCGACAAGACACACTAACTCGCCATTAACTCTCATCTCTCACATCATCGTTCGTCACCTGCATCTATTAGAGTTACAGATGAATGGTTGCAAGGGAGAGGATGAAGAAGAGGAGAAAAGAAAAAAAATAAAAAGGAGAGAAAATGACAGTTAAAAAATGATGGAAGTTTTAAAAAAATAAAAATAAAAAAATGAAAAGGAGAAAAAAAGTTAAAAAATATTTAATATTCTATTATTAATCACCCATACTTTCTTTTGAGGTTTATTGATATCTTATATAACAAATTTATTCTTTCTTGTGGGATTTATGGATATCTCGTATTAAAAATCATTTTTTTCTTATAGGGTTTATCAAATATCTCACATTAAAAATTTATACTCTCTTTTGAGATTTATAGAATACCTCAACTTAAAAAATTCACACTACTTTGAGATTTGTAAAATACCTTGTATTAAGAATCTACATCAAATCTCTTTTATTAAATGATTGATAAAAATTATATTTGTAGAAGTATATGTGTAAGTTTTTTTTATATTTATTTATATAATATTACTACTACTTCTAAATTACTATCTATTATGTATTTTCTTTGCTTATTTTGTTTATGCACAAGTCTATTCCAACCTAATGTATTAGAGTTTGTATTGTAAGTGAATTTAGTATTACATGAATTGAGTTGTGTTATTTTTTATATAGTTTCTATAAATAGAGACATCATGTTTGGTTAATAGACACATCTAATCTTCCACAATTCTTGTCTCTTTTTATTTCTCCACAATTATTAATTAATTATAAGTTAAAATTTTAACATAATATGAGTTTAGGTTTCGAAACATCTACTTATTGACATTTGTAAATATGTAAAAAAAATAACAATATGGAAAAGTGTAAAAATAATTATAACTAAAATAAGAAGTAAATTTGAACTTATACAATAATAAATTCTTTTATTTATCATTAATTGATATTAATTTAAAATTTTAACTTAAAAAATCTATTAGACTAAATTGAACTAAATTAATTAAGACTTCGTTTGCTAACAAGATATCGCAACTTTAATATCTGTGAAGAATTAAAGTTAAAAGTAATTTAGTAAATAATATTAAAATTATATAGTAAATTATAAAATAAAAATTTATAAAATAATAATTATACATTACGAAGAAGCGAAACTTTTTATTTTCGAACTAAATTTAAAAGTTAGCTTAATTAATTATGATGTCAGCACTTAATAGACATGGATGGTAGTGGCAGATTTGAAGTTTTGCAGGTCATTTTTAAAGTACAAAATTAAGCTCGGGGATCTGCCCCGATGCCCTCCCGAGTGACCCCAAATCGCCTTTGGTCGTCGTCGGACGTCGGTGGCGATAATTTCTAGGGTGTTCTTCCTGCAACTTTGTATGTGCGAAGGTGAGGCCCTTCTTCTTCTTCTTCTTCTTCTTCTACTGTGATCGTTGGGTGTTTGGGATGTTGAGATGAGGTCGACGAGAGTGAGAAGTTGAGGGCTTGGCGACTTAGATCTTTAGAGAGAGAGAGTCAGATAATCGCAAGTTGATTTTATTATTTTCCGGTGGAGGACGAGAGGTAACGTGAAAAAGAAATTTGGACAGATTATAGGATTTTCATTGCTCTTGCGGACACTTTTCTGCAATGGAATGGGTTGGGTTTAATATTTTTAAATTGCGGTTGCAAAAAGATATGGAACGAACGGAAAGCTGAGAACAGGAATTGGGGTTCAGAATATGTTATAATACAATTGAAATTACCATGATCTTATTTGGTTTTTTTGGCAAGATACGTTACAATTTCACTGGACCAATGATGCCTTTAACTTGTGGATGATTCTCATCAACAAGCTTGGGCCTTAAACTCCGGGAATACGTAAAAAGCAATAGATAAAGGGGCAATGCTTATCGGAGAATTGACAGCATTTAACACGGGATTCATTGTTGGAATATGTCCAAGCTTCGTGGGTTTTAATGGTATACCATTCAGAAGCATGGTCCGGCTTCTATGGTAGCCGTTTTTTGCGGTCAAATGGTACTCTTCCCTCTGAGTAAATCCATCAAAGGAAATTCCCATCCACGATACTGTTCTTTTAGGTCCATCATGGCCGAGACCCTCGGAGAAATTTATATCATTTCTGACTGCTACATGGAACTTGGTTTCTTTGCTTAGGTTGATGAGTACCAGAGATATACCAGGCTGCAATGACAAAAGTTCACAACATAAATCATAAGTAGGTAGTCTGGTTTCATTTTTACCTCACCATCTGAACCCACAAAGAACCAACGTCTTTGTGGAAGATTCTACTGCCCCGAGCACAGGGGAAGGAGAAATGCCAATGAAGTGAACAGACACATGTATTTACGGGAGACAGATGATAAAAGAATGTCTGTAAAAGAAAATTTACCTCCTGCTGTACTTGCAGTGCGCAGCGATTTTTTAAATTAATACTTTTTTTCAAAATAATTTGCAAAGCTTAGTTGGAAAATATCTTCAAAAGTGGGACATTACATACATACATACATACATACATATATATAATTAATTAATTAAAATTTTTCTTGAATGAATCATTAAATTTACCTAAAGTGAGAAATGGATGGCTCAACTGCTGAAATCAACTTGAATAAAAATTTCAAGAAAGACATAAGAAAAACGTATGGAAAGGAAAACCTAATTCAAGTTGAGAATTCTGCATATCATCACAAGAAGACAAGAAAAACGTAGATGATAGCATGGAAATAGAACAGTCCAATGAAAAACATTTGAAGGAATGGTGCATACTCCATTTTTTCTGCAATGAGCATATGCCCTCAAGTATGGAGATCCACTTATATCAGCTGATAGAACTCTTTTTCCCATAAGCTTATTCCACAAAAGAGCGCTGAGGAAAGAAATGCAACAAAGCAAATCACATTACATTTACAGATTGAAAGAAAAGGCAAGGAAATATAAAACAAACTTTTTAGCTATTTAAAGGCAGAGAATAGTCAAATCATAAGGACGGGATAGAATTGAGGATTGGACTGCACATTTTTCATATATTTGATGGTAGATACTATACTTTCTGTCATTGCAGAGTTTTCAAGTTCACATCACCTTTTCAAAATATGTTATTCACAATCTTATGAATATGAATAACCAAATACTCACAAGTATTTATTAATTTATTGTTGTTTTGACCAAATGGTTAATACGGTTTGGGACAAGTTTGACTGAGTTAGACCCTTATAGGTATTGTAATACATGCCCAACAAGAATGGTTGTTTTTATATTACTTTCTAGCCTTGCCTGTAATAATCAGGATTTGGCACAAAGGATTCTTCGTCAAGGAGACCATAGTTGCCACCAATCAGTGCCTGTCTGCAATAAACTTTAGTATTGAATTTGGCTGCCATTCCCAACTGATCTAAGTACCTGATATCAACTTGTATTAGCTTTCCATACATAATTTTACAATGATAAAATTAAGGTGAAAACTTATGCTGCATTTACAACTACTACAGATAAAATTTTACCAAAAGCTGTCTAGGAAGGTGTTTGACACACTACGGCCACCACTATTGTAAGCACCACCTGATTCACCCACCCAAGCATGGGACCATGGTCCTTGTCTTTGTATTGTCATTTGAAGTTCTTGAAACGTATTTGTTATCCTATTTAAATGTTTTGGATCCAAAATCTTTTCTACAAGATGGGGATCATTGCCTGAAATAGAGGAAAATGGTTGATAAATCTTCCACACTTATATTCACAAAAAATAATAGATAAATTTGAATTACTCTTTGAAAATAAAGAATTCTAAGAGGAAATGAAGTGTTTGTCAGATTTTAACAGTAAGCACCAGATCTAATAAAGGAGAAAGGAACCATATATATATACAAACGAGAAACAATTATGCAAGAAACAAATTTCATTGTCAAACATGTATATTTTCAATCGAACACAGAAAATTCCACTGATCAATCAGAGTTTGACAATATCATGCATTTGTGGAGTAGGGTGGTCAATATGAATCAAGAGGAGGGAACGACCAAAAGTATTCTTCATCCTCATATTGGAAGCTGCATTATGATTCAGCTTTGTGGTAATTACAGGCAATGGTTCTAGATTTCTTCACTCACAATCATGAATACGATTGGTTTGTGAAGCTCACTTGTCATGTCATAGTGGTTGATCGTACCTTGAAAGAATGTATACTAAAGGCAGGCATACAAAACATCAAGCTTCTTACCTGGACCAAGGTTGTAGATATGATGTGTCACTGCATTGACAATATTTGCACCTGAATATTGAAGGAGTTGGCCATACCACACCTTCTCAAAGAAACCTCCTGGTGCCACAATCAGTGGGCGTGAAGATGAAAACTTGTATACCTCACCTATTACTGCATTAAGCTCAATCAAGTCTTTTGCATACTGTTTGCAATTAACACGTGCACCCACACCTTGACCACTCAGTTCATTACCTGAACAACATGAAACAACAAAACCTTGAGTGTCACACATAAATTGAGTAAAATGAGTAACACATAAAATGAATACATGCATTACCAAATCCCCAGGAATCAACTGGATATCCCTTTGAAAGAGTGTATTCCATGAATTTACGGGCATTAGATGAATTCCAGGAACCTACCCAAGGACCCTTTCTACTGTGTTGCCTTCCTTGTAGTGCATTCAGTCCAAATGTTACAATTGCTCTATCACATGAAAGTACCGTGGCAATTAGTTTATACTCTCCTTTTGTGGAAAAAAAATCTCGATTTAGTATATTTTGACTGTAAAAATTGGATAGGCTTCATTTGATATCATGCACATATTACATGTTAGAGTATGATTACCACAATATCAGACTTGAAAAGAAAACAATAATGAGACAGTGGTTTGCCATGTTTAGTAGGAGGAGGAAAACTGAAGTTGGAATAAATGTGTTGTGAACTGTGCATATCCAAAACATACCGAGAATGAGATGCATGTTTGGAATGTACAAATTGTAAAGTTATGACACACAAAGAGGTGAGACAAGAATTATTAAAATAAAAGTATTGTAATGAAAAAAACTTTTGTACATTCAAACAACCATTTTATTTTGATCAAATTGAAAGAAAACAAATATAAAACATCCCATACCCTGTTTTTTGGAAAAGAGCATTAATCTTGTCCCATCGAGATAGGCTCAAGCATCCCTTTGAGAACCCAAAAAGTGCACCTGCCTTTTTCTTAAATGGAAGGCATTCAGAATTGAAACCTGGTACTTCATATGTCACTTTATCTTGCAAGGATCCACCTATCCTTATTCTCAATGTCTTGAATTCTGTGATTAATTCAGGACCAAGTAGAGAACTACATATATGAGTTTGTTGTACACGGCAATACACAAAGCAAAATAAAAAGAAATATTTCATATTGAAGATGATCAATGTGTAAGAATTAAGTTTTCAGTTTTCTAAAAAATATCTATGAAAGTAAGATCTCGAATAAAAAATCTTGGAATAAACATGAATAACAAGATCAAGTTACACATCGTAAATTACATCATTAAGCGGATAGATGCTTATCAATGTAAAAGAATCGCCTGAATAGATCAAATTGCATGTTATGTTTCTCCAAAATCAATTGAAATTTGGAGCCTTTTGAAATACTGATACCTGCAACTTTTTAAGTATTCTGTATTAATTATGTTTACTTTTCTGTCTCATTCATAGAGAGCAGCTAAATTTCAGAATCCATTTTTTGTAATTGATCAAATTGTTATATCGTGATGGTAGAAATTGGATCAATTCTGTTTTCAGTACAAGACTATATTGTAAGTACAAGCTAATATTGCTGTCTACGCGCAATACTCCTTTTTAGGTGGCTCTGATCACTCTGTTTGGCATCGATACCACTGCAGCTACAAGTTTCAAGGAAAAGTAACGTATGAAAACTGTTGCACGTTATTAGATCCTATAATACACGGTTTTATCCTAGTGAATGCATGTGATGCCAGTTGAGAACAAGAAAGCATGATCATACAGAAATGAACACATGTATCTGATTAAAAATAGGCACTTATGCTTAACTTCCAGTCACTTTTAGTTTAATATGCAGACACAATTTGAGGATCATGGAAATAAGAGAAAACAATGCTAACTAATGATATAATCAGTCAAGCAGATGCTTGTGTTCGAATTGCATAACATTACCATGAAAATGATTAACCAGAATATGCATGAATGAAGAAACCCATGGAGACTCAAAATTCGAAAAAATATAAGGTATACCGACCAGAACAAGAAACACTACCCACCTCGGATAGCATTGACCAGGAACGGATGATCGACGTCCTGAAAGAAACAGAACAAAGGCAAAGTTGGGTTACCTGTTACCTTGGACGAAAGGCATGTTACCAGAGCCCAACAGCTACAGGAAAGTGCAGTAGTCCATACCAGATTCAAGACAGAAGCTAGACCCCAGGGGCATTGGTTGTAGTTGCATTTTTCAGGAGGCCACCAATCGAGTGTAGCGCAAATGAAGTTATCGTCGGTTTCTGCGGCTGCAACGGACCCTTTGATGGTGATGGTTGCGCCTTCTAGTGCGAAGATGTTGGGCAAGGAGCATGCAACGAAGAAAAAGAGAGCAAAAATCTGAAACCCCATCGACGATTCTCTGAGTTGGGATCGGCGCATCGCACCGCCAGAGATCCAAAGCAAGAAATGCCGGTTATTTATTTTCTGAAGATCTGAGTCTCACCACAGCCTAAAACAGTTCATCATCGGTAGCAAGCATCGTTTGAAATTTTGAGCTGAGTGCACCAACGAAGGTATCATCATCGGTGTGGCTACAGAAAACCTAACTTTCTTACACGCAAAGAAATTGTGCTACAAAACTCACTCATCTACTGCTTCCTTTCTTTCAGGTGAATCAAGCAAAGTTGCAGTCAGACACAAGACAGCTCTTTCTCTCAGATGATCAACGCGTTTTTTATCTAAATAACACAAAATGATCAAAATTGATGACATTCACGAGGTGAAGCACTTATCGTGATTGACGGATAGATCATGGAGAAGATTTTTTTAATAGATAAGAAAACAGTGTCGGTGGATTTGAATATTGACGAAAGATATAAAATCACACAATTCAACTAACACATTGGTAAAGAAAGTGACGAAAAAGGACGAATCGATGGCGATCCGGCAATGCAAAACCTTACGATTGTCCCAGCGGAGGAATTCCGAAACCACTGTCACACTGTGGTCTAGCAGTAGTACATTCTCCGAGAAGAGCTGCCGGCGCCGGCGCCGCCGCAGCTATTCGTCATGGAACAGAGAGATCAATGGAGTCGTTTCTCCTCCGTGACGGCAGGACGGATCGATCGGTCGGTCCTTCCAGCTCAGGTACGACACCGGTGCCGTTTTCCCCGCGGCGGAGGCAAGCAAAGGTCCAAGCGCCTTCCACCGACGGTCGTCGGTGGTCCGTGGAGTATGACAGAAGCATCGCACCAAACATCTCATGCCTATTTAATATTTCAACAAACTATTATTTATCGTTAAAGTGTGTTTGCTTTTGAAGTAAAATTAAGTGAAATGAGATTTAATTTTTTTTTAAAAATTATATAATTTATGGTATAAGTGTTTGTTATATTTTTAAGTATAAATTATTAAGATTATTTAATAAATATTAATATAGATTGTTACGACGTATAATAAAAAATAAAAGTACATTAAACATTTTTGCAAAACTTTCCCCGACAAATGAACATATATGAAGCAGATCATCGGAACTAAGCTCTTATTCGAAATGAGCTTCAATTAAATATATAAGTTAAATAAAATTAAAATTAAAATTAATTTTATAAATAAAGTTAAAATGATATAACAATTAAAATGATAAAAATTTATATATTAAAATTTTTACGGTAATAATTACGTTAAAGATTTTAAAGTTAAAACTAAAGTTGAACTAAAAAAAACCTAGGGTAAGTTTTTTTTTCCGTAAATATTCAAGTCAACTTACAACATTGATTTTTGGTTGAAATAATTTAATTAACTAAAAACAATAATATCCATAGTTTTTTTAATCAAATTTTAGATCTTTTTAAATGTAAAAGTTATGTACTTACAAAAAAAAATCAACTTTTCCGTTGGTGAGGTTGGCATACCTAATTAACAAAAAGTCATTGTCATTTTGTATAAATAAATACTTGTATTAATGGACCAGCTCAAGAAGAATTTGGTAAATGCAGATTTAGGAAAATTAAAACTAAAATAAAATAAACAAGACGTCAAGCTCTCAATACAGTGGAGTTACGACGCTGCACATCAATTATTAAACACCTTTAATATCGTTTGTTTTCAAAGCTCTACGCTCTATCATTTACTGTAGAGAAGTGTTCGTTATTGTAGTCAACGATGAAAAAAATGTTTCATGTTTATTGTTAATTATTACATTGCTCGATCTAGCACATTCCTGATTAATATTGAAAATTTGCTCACGTATTATTAAAAATACTAGAATTATTAGTAAATTTCTGGTTAAATATGATAATATTAAAAAAATAAAATTTTATTTTTTTTATTAATCTATCCCATCGAAGAAATTCATATTTAAATATTTATTTCATAGATATTAATGATTAATAGTATTAAAAGAATTTATTTCACTTCTAAAAATTATTAAATCGTGTCATTCATATCATCTAAATTTATGTTATGTCATACCACACAATCAGACCAACTCACTAACCCATATCGTGCCGATCAAAGCATATCATTGGTCTCTTTTATTTATAATGTTTTCTTATCCTACATTAATTGCATATTCTCTTTCATTAAATCTGTTTACTCTTGCTTTCATATTTCATTTATTTGCAACTATTGGTATGTTTGAAATAATCTTATTTTTACACTCTACCGAGAATATCATCTTGATATTTAAAAATATTATTAATTTAACTTATTTTTATTAGAAAATTTGACAACTGACGTAAGAGTAAATGTTCTTTAAAAAATTAAATCAAATTAAGACAGCCATACCACGAAGAATTTTAGCTAATTTTGTTGAAATTGACAACAATACGAGATCTGATAGCTCTGTTCTTCACACACACACACACACACACATATATATATATAATAAGGTGATAAAGCAAAAAGAAAAAACAATAATTGATTATTCTAAACATTTTCTTTTGTTATTGTTATTTTTGTGTTTTTTTAATTTGTGTAATCCCTAACTTGTGAACCTTTTGAACTTGTCTTTGTTTTTTACAGTTGTATATGCATAATTGAGGTTTTTAATCTTTTAATATTACTACAGAATTAACAAATGAAAACTTTTCTTACGGCAGCCATAAATTTAAGGTTTTTTTCTTTTTAAAATTTTTGTAAAATTAAGGTTCAAACTCAACTACCATTACATCATAATACGTTTAAATTATACATAATCAATATTATAATATGATAGATTTTTACAAAAGTAGATCTCACCTTACATTTGATAATAAAGTATTTTAACTTTAAATACTAAGAAAAGTTAAAAGTGAACTCTCTTTATCAAACGAAATTAAGTTATATAATAAATTATAAGATAAAAATTTATATATAAAAATGTGTAAGATAGACATTGATTTGTGAAAGTTACGTAAAATTAGAATTAAAATATTATTATTAAATAAAGGTATTATTTGGAAATACTTCATCTAAATATAAAAATCACTCTTAACAATGATGTATGCAGTTTTTCATATTAATCTTATCATAATATTCAATCACATTAATATTTAAAAATATAATTTTAATATTAACATTATTTATTTAAATATTAATAAATATCAATTTACGTACCCTTTTTTTTACACGACGTAAAAATCGAAAATGTAAAAATTATGTTTGAAAAAAAAAATTAAAAAATTACTTTTCGTTAAAGTTTCAAAAATTATTTTTGCTTACTATTCAATAATAAAAAATTATCTTTCCTTGGTCACTGCAGCTGACCCTGTCGGAGAAGGTGCCGGCGCCGTAGAAAGTCGACGGGCGCAGGTAGACGAATGCAGCGTGGGGCCTGGCAAACGTACCAGCAGAAGCGTGTGGCACTCTGCAACATGAGAGCAGTCCAGCTGTTGGGCGCAGAAATCACGGCAAAACTAATCCTAACATTACCAAATCCAAGAACAAAGATTAAAATTAATCAATATGAGGAGAGGAGACGGCGCAGTAGCGATGGTTCTGCATACATACAGCGGTACAGAAAGAAAGAAACCTCTGAATCGTTTTATTCATCCATGTACATCAAACAACATACACATAAAGCGATCAATTGAATAAAGGAACGGACACATGTGTGTATATGTGTGTGCGTATAGATACAGACATATTTATATATGTATAGGTGATGTTTCAGTGCTGGCGTGATTTGATGGTGTTGTACTTGTCTTTCATCCAGCGGACGCCAACGGAAGTGCCCTGCTTCACCTTCTTCAGGCCCGTGGCGGCGACCTCCTTCGTCTTCTCCAGCCCGGCGTTCTTCTTGTTGCCCTTGCCATTCCCGCCGCCTCTCGACGTCGGCGGGGGGTCGGAGCCGTAGTCCCACTGGTCCGCCCACGACGTGCCGTAGGAGTCGCCGTGGTTGTCCATCGTTCGGAGGAGCTGCAGAGACGGCGTGCGACCTGATGAACGCGGAGGAAGAGAGGGATGGATTGGGGGCGGGGCACGGTGTGATGATAATAGCGAGCGAGAAGAACGGTCTGGGTATTTATCTGACCGTTCGAAAGGCGGCTCTGCCGCGTGCGTGCCAACGGCGAACCCTGATTTTGACCGCCGTGCATGCATCTGTTGACGAGAGATGACTGACGATTACCGTGACGCCCAATCCGATCGCGTTTACCATTCGTTCTTCTTCAACTGTTTCTAGATAATTCTAGGTCCTTTGTGTCTGAATTATTCTCGGTATTTTATTTATTTTACTTCAAAATCGAGTTCGAGTTGTTATACAACGGGTTTGTGTCTCTTATTAAAGTTTATCCCACGTTGCAAATTTAAGTAACGAAATCAAAAATTAAAAAATTTAAAACTGTTTGTATACGTTATAAAAATTTTAAAAAATTAATTTAAAATTTTTATATTTTTTATATTTTAAAATAATTTTATTTATATAATTATAAGTTTAACAATGATCGATGAAGGTTTTTTTTAACAATAATCGAGGAAGGTTGAGTATGATGTACAAAGTCAAAAGAGTAAGTCATTATAAAAATAAGTCAATATAAAAATTTTATCAATTGTAAGAAATTTTTTAATTCAACAAGTGAAAAATAGTAGAAAAAAATTATACTTGTAATGACGAAAAATTTTTAAATTTTTTTCAAGATGTGCAAATATCTGAAATTTTCAAAAGTTTTTCAAAATTGTCATTTTCTAAGATTTCTGATATGCATAAACCTCTCTTTCGTTGGAAATATTAGAAAAAGAAAATTTTGAAATTTTTTTTGCATTTTCAAGTAATTTTGTATTTTGAAAAATTTTAAATATTTTCATCACTACAAGTATACTTTTTTTCCATCATTTTCTACTTATTAGATTAGAAAAATTCTTGTAATCAAGGAAAATTTCATTATGACGTACTCCTCTGATCTCATGCGTGTTACTCAACCTCCTCATTCATTGCTAAACTCATGGTTATATGTACAAAAAAATGTGAAATTATATTTGAAGTGTTAAAATATAAAATATCTAAAAAAATTTAAAATGAATTTTCAAAAATTTCGTAACATGCACAAATAATTTTTTTTAAAAAATTAATTTTCTAGTTTTCCTTTTCTTATTTTATTTTCTAAATTTTCGTTTGTCATATTTCCAACGTAAGAGTACAATCAAAATTTGAAATTCTTTTTCATATTTTTCTTTTTCTAAATTTCAGGAATAGAAATTTCCTTAAAAAAAGTTACCATTTACCAACCTAGAAGTAAAATGAATAAATTTCGAAATAAAATGTCACCTAAATTTGTTTCAACATTAATATATATTAAAATTTACATGACATAAAAATTTGCACGAAGTTGAAATTATAATTCAAAGAATAGTTACCAAACCAAAACCAAACAATGTACAAGATTAATAAGTATTATTAGAGATCTAAATTAGTTCACATTTAATCACGTCATTCCTATCAATTATAATCAAATTATACGATCAAGTTTTGATTAGTTAAGTTGGATCTGGGTAAAAATATATCATGTACACAAAGCACCACATTATTGTTGAGATTTTTGTTTTTATAGTTTTCAATATATTGATACTTTTTTAAGGTTAGTTTAACTAAAAGACAAAATTATGTAACCAATTTAGCCTAAAAAGCACAAACAAGAGTTTACGAGTACAATAAAAGAAAGAAGTTAACTAGAATCTGTTTGTATATATTGAAAAGTTAAAAACAGAAAACAGGAACATCAATCAAAAATGAAAACGAAAAGTCAGAAAAAAGAGAGCATTTGTATTAATTATATTAATATACAACACATTAAAAACACCAAAACAGGAACATCAAGCAGTTGTATTTAAGTTGTTTCTTTCCATCTTCAATACAATTGTAAATTAAATTTAATGAAATTGAGAGACAAATATTGAAGGTAAATAACATATATGTCATATACCATTCAGTGCGAACAAAACAAAAAGTGAAAATGTTGATATCTATAATAAAAATTACCATAAACCTAAATATTGAATGCCTAAAATTTAATTTTAGTTATTTTCCTCTTAAAACTTTATTCAAATATCACGTAAACCTCACGTCCATTAAAGTGTTTTTAAATAAACTGTTGCAATGGATACTGTGACACGTAAGTTTAATGTTTAAAATTTAAGGTGCAGACAAATTTAAAAAATAGTGAAAAATTTAACTTATTATTTCTTACTATTTTTATCATTTCTTATATTTTTAAATTTACAAATTCCCATGAAATACAATATTTAACTTTTGGAGAAGAATTTACACAGAAAAGGAAAAGTGGTTATTTAAAAGTTACGTTTGATTTGTTGGTTAAAGTGATAACTTTTATAAAGTTTTAGTTTTATTTTTCATCTTCCTCTTTCACTGTTCACCTAACTATTAGATTAAAAGATTATTCACAAACTTTACTTTTTCATTCCAACAGTGAGAAAAATAATTTTTAGGTAAATAATTTTAATTTAAAAAGATAAAAAATAATAATTTTAATAATAAAATAAATTAATTAAATAATAAAAATATCGTTACAAAAATAAAAATACTTATAAAATTTAAAAGTAGTAAAAAAAAAAAAAATGATCGATCCTGTACAACCCCCCACCCTATAACATTATCATCAATAATAAACAACGTAACAAGAAATGCTCAACAAATTGAAAAATTAGGTGCAGTAGATAGAGATGTCAATGGGCCGTGTTGGCATGGTTTGACCGTACTAGTCAACAGCATGACACAAAAAAATTTTCGTGCTGTGGGTTGTGCCTGGGTCGGACCCCTAGGTCGTTCATGCCGTACTGGCATGACACGAAATAGGCACGGCCTGGTCCAGTATGAGACTACTAGGTGGGTTGCGAGAGGGGGAGGGGAACGCCGATTGTTGGGTCGTGGGCGGGGGGGAGGGTGACCCAGTCGTCGGGTCGTGCGGCCAGCGGGGTGAACGGTTGTGTGCACGGGAGGGGGCTGAATGGGTCGTGTGGCTGGTGGAGGGGATGAGCCGCAGGTCACTGGGTAGGTTGTCAGGTTGTGCGACCGGTGGTGTGAACAGTCGCATGCGCGGGAGGAGGTAGAACGAGTAGTGTGGTCGGCGGGGGGAGGGGCCGTCGAGTCATTGAGCCGACAGCCAATGTGAATAGTTGTGTGTGTAGGAGCAGGCAGAATAGGTCATGTGGCCGGCGGGGGGACGGGTCGTTGGGGTGAACGGTGGCGTGCGTCGATACTTGGGAGGGGGCTGAACAGGTCGTGTCGCCGATGGGGGGGATGGGCCGCCTAGTCATTGGGCTGGCCGCTTGGTTGTGCGGCTGGCAGGGTGAACAGTTGCATGCACGGGAGGAAGTAGAACGGGTCATGTGATTTTCATTTTAATTTTAATTTTTCAATTTGTAATTTTTTTTAAATGTAATTTAATTTTGTTGTAAAATTTGTTTAAATGTAATTGTAAATTTGTAATAATGTAAATATAAAATATGTAATTCATTAATAAATAAAAACTTAATTTAATTATA
>JAMKPZ010001957.1:0-51685 GCA_024699675.1 Amphibolis antarctica
CCCGAAACCCTAAACCCTAAACCCTAAACCCTAAACCCTAACCCCTAACCCCTAACCCCTAACCCCTAAACCCTAACCCTAAAACCCTAAACCCTAAACCCTAACCCCTAAACCCTAACCCCTAACCCCTAAACCCTAAACCCTAAACCCTAAACCCTAAACCCTAACCCCTAACCCCTAAACCCTAAATCCTAAACCCTAAACCCAAACCCTAAACCCAAACCCCTAACCCCTAACCCCTAACCCCTAACCCCTAACCCCTAACCCTAAACCCTAAACCCTAAGCCCTAAACCCTAAACCCTAAACCCTAAACCCTAAAACATAAACCCTAAACCCTAAACCCTAAACCCTAAGCCCTAATCCCTAACCCCTGAACCCTAAACCCTAAACCCTAACCCCTAACTCCTAAACCCTAACCCCTAACCCCTAACCCTAAACCCTATCCCCTAACCCCTAAACCCTAACCCCTAACCCCTAAACCCTAACCCTTAAACCCTAAACCCTTAACGCTAAACCCTAAACCCTAACCCCTAACCCCTAAACCCTAACCCTTAAACCCTAAACCCTTAACGCTAAACCCTAAGCTCTAATCCCCTAAATTTTGCTAGGGCTCTTGACTCAAATTTTCAACTCTATAAGGGCTTAGCTGCAACCTAGCATATTTTTAAAGATTGTTTTGAATTTCAAATCAACAGTTACAGATGGACAATATGTTCTTGTGGTGTTGTAATGGTCCAATCTGCTTGGAATTATATTAGACATCATAACTCTATTAGAAATTATCTTAAAGATCTTTGGAATAACTATATTCTGACTAAAGTCTCCTTTTTCCTCTGGAAAATGTTTAACAATTGCCTTCCTTTAGATTCAGTCAGACAAGCTAGGGTTTTTCTATGCCATCAATTTGTTATTGTTGCACTGAAAACCTTTCGATAGACACTATCAATTATTTATTCTTTTAGGGTTATCAATTGGCTAGGAAGTTTGTTGCAAAAACCCTTCATCTTCAACTGAGTTCCAATACTAATTGGCAAGCTTGGGTTTGGAAATGTCTTTCTAAACAAAGCAAAGATAGTGACCGAATATTTGCTAAATACCTTATGGCCATGATTTTCTAGGAAATCTAGAAACACAGATGTCAAATTGTGTTTCAAACACAAGCTCTTTGTTTTGATAAAATATTATAGTAAGTGATTAAATATATTGAGGACTACCAATATCTCAGAACTCTTCCTGATAAAGTCAAGCAAAAGTTCCCCTTTTCTAATCATGAAAGATCATATAATCATTAGCATGTAAAAAATGGGAGGCTCGTTTGTTGAAATGAGCCTCCAATAGGTCAGTGCATCCATCATAATACTTGTTATCAACACTATTCTCTTTTTGGACAATCTCTAAAGTGGCTCTCTGATTTCAGGAAAGATGATCAAGTATTTGGATTTTTTTTCGACTTATGGAGGGATTTCAAGTTTTGGACCCCTTGCAGTACTTTCGCAGATTCCAACTGTTATGGATTCGGAGGTTTCATTTTGGACCAACGATTTTTCTATTGGAATGATGGAAGTTTCGATTTCGATTTGCGATACTTTCCGTGACAAGAAGACTATTGCAAACAGCACTTTCGGGATCAAGTTCATACTATGGCGTCATGTTATGGTGTAACCTTATGAGCAGTCGTATAGTTATCTTTATATTACGACCTTATGATAGGTCGTAGGAAATATATAACAAAGATTTTCTCAAGAGTTATCTTCCCAACAACAATGGCAATTTGGTAAAACTTATTGGATTTCTTTGGAGCAGCTTAAGGTCGAACAGTGCAGATGACTTATCGCATAGTTTGCTAACATGTCAACTTGATGGGTTAAACTTATGGTAGAACTCTATGGCCAGAACTTTACAGTGGAAGTCCATGACATTAACTATACGGTCGTATCTATACGAAGTGCAACAACCTTACGAGCCTAACATGATGAAAGTTACTAGCGACACGTCGACTCTAATAGAGGCCTTTACATCCTTATTTTATTATTTCTCGGCACACAGTTTCAGGAATACCTTAAGTGACATTGGAAAATACATGGGAGAAAATGACGTGGCATCCAACATGGCCAGCCATGTGTCCCAATATGTGGCTGCTAGTGTGGCGAGCATGCTAAATTTTGTAGCTGACGTGGCGGGTACGTGGCATGACATGGCTGACGTGGCAACCACTGTAGTTTTTGTTCAATTTTTCTTGTTCTATCTATTGTATTGCTACTTTTATATAAAGGAATTAGTTTCCTTCATCCAAGTTGTACTCCTTTTCAATGCAGGTAGTCTCAACTTGTTGAATAATATTACGAGATCTTAAAAAAAAAAAAAAAAAACCCTAAACCATAACCCCAAACCCAAAACCTCAAATCCTAACCCCTAACCCATAACCCCTAAATCCTAAACCCTTAACATGGGAGGGTTGTCCATGTATGGGAGGGTTTACGATTTCGGGTCTTACATCTGGCACCCTTGTTTGCTCTATCTCTCTTTAGTCATCCTTCGTTCGCACTCTTGTCCAACCTTGCGACTAACTCCGCACAGACAATTTGTTTTATTTTTATACTTTGTGGGCGGAAATTCGCCAGCCCTAGCAAACTTTCCCTTCATTTTCCATTTTTCTCTTCCTCTGCACCATTGCCTAATGTCTACTTGTACATCATGGCCTCGGTGAGTGCCCTGAGATCTAACTTCATTTTCCAAGAATCTGGCTGTATTTTCAAGGTTCACCATGTTGGCCTCTAGTCCCTAGCTTTTAGCAAGTCTGAGCATAAATCCTTGCACAGACTCACATTGTTCTTAGCTTGTTGCATTTTCTTTTCATTTTGGGACTAGTTGATTAGGGTATGTCAAGAAACTCCTAATCATACAACTAGATCTTTCCTTTCGGTTCACCATACATTTTAGTTAACTTGTGCACCAATCATAGTAAGGAAGTCAGCTTATGCTAGGTTGGTTGAGGGTGTCTAACACCTTCCACATCAATACCTTGAATCCTTACTATCTCTAAGTAGCAGACCTTTTGTTTTAATTTTCTTGAAAATTTAACATTTTCTCCTTAAGTTGAAGAGTATATTTTCTTTATCTTCTTGTTTTCCTTATTTTACAGTAAAATAAAGTGGCAACTTCAATATTTTAATTATAACTTTCAACTTATTTTTCAAGTCATATATGCTTATTATTCTTTTAAATAACTCCAATCATGTAGGTAGAAGGAAAGGTAACAATGATAATTACAATTATTCTATTGATAAACTTCAACAGGACGGTAAAGATTTCTTTAATAAATTTCTTATTGCTAATGAGGCAAACCTTGCAAATGATATTTTTCAAGTCATCCCTAATCTAGTCAATGATGTTGACAATGAAGACATCTATCGTATTCCCTCTGTTAATGAAGTTAAAAATGTAATTTTTGACATGGAGGCCAATAAAGCTCCTGGTCTAGACAAATTTTCTGCTTATTTCTATCAATCTTGCTGATCCATTATTGTTGATGATGTTACACAAGTCATTCAACATTTCTTTCATGGTTGTCATTGGAAAGCTACATTCATTTCTCTTATCCCCAAGAAAGAAATGCCTAACAACTTCAAGGATTTTTGGCTTATTAGTCTTTGCAACATTAATTATAAGTGTATTACCAAGATCATTACTTCTCGACTAGCTAATATTCTGTCAAAATTGATTTCTCCCACTCAAGGTGTGTTTGTTAAGAACCATAGCATTTTTGATAATATTTCTCTAGCTCATGAAATGATCCAACATCTTGATCATGGCCACTGCAAAGGTAATATTATTTTAAACCTAAACATGGGAAAAGCTTTTAACAGAATTGAATGGTCTACCATTTACCAAGTTTTACAGAAGTTCAAGTTTAGCACAAAGTTCATTCAGCTTATTAAATATTGCCTTGAAAATAATCCTACTTTGGCTATTATTTATGGTGCATCCTCTAACTTCTTCTTGCCTTTGCGAGGTTTGCAACAAAGAGATCTCCTTTCGCTGGTGCTATTTATTCTAGTGGAGAAATTGCTTTGTCACGACTTATTCCAATTATAGCAATCTGATAACTACATTCCTTACAAATTTAATAATGGTTTTTAAAATTTATCACATCTTCTTTATGTTGATGACACCATTCTGTTTCTTAATGGTAGAAAGAAAAATGTGGATAACATTATATCCCTCCTTACAAATTATCAACATGTCACTAGACAAACAATAAATTTTCTAAAAAAAATTTACATCATTTCTAAAAGATCTTCCACTACTCGCATTAACTTTCTTAATCAAGCTTTTGGTTGCATTCATGGCAAATGGCCTTTCATCTATTTGGGGTACCCAATTTTCAAAGGTAGGCCTAAACTCCAATACTTTGATTTTTTATTTAACAAGATCAATTCAAAGCTAGCAGGTTGGAAGAATAAACTTCTTTGGGGACCGTTTAATCCTCATCAAACATGTTCTTAGTAGCATCCCGATACATACCCTCAGTTCTATCCCTTTACCCATAGGCATTTTGGATTCACTCAATCAAATGTTTGCTAGATTTCTTTGGAGCAACGATCTTGTGAAGCATCACATACACTAGTTACGTTGGAATAATGTTACTCGTCCTCTTAACGAAGGGGCCCTTGGTATCTATGATGTTAAAGACTTAACTCAAGCCTTTATGAAATTGCTCTAGTACATCATGTTGAATGACAATATTCTTGCCAAAGGCATGATTGCCATTCATGGTCATCCTACAAACTGGCAGGAAGACATGATGGATAATAGAATCTGGCATGATTTTGGTAAGTACCTTCACAGATTTCATGATAATATTAGCTGGAGAAATAATAAACCACTATGGTTACTTAATACAGATAACACTTTCACTATTTGTTCGACTTAAAATGAAATTCATCAAAAAAGTAATAAGCAGTCTTAGTTTCGTAATATTTGGAATATTGTTGCTCCCACTAAGGTTTCTTTTTTTCTCTAGAAATTATTTCATCAAGTTTTTTCTAGCTACCCCTTCATTTGATTTTATCCAATGGGCAATGCGCACTCATATCTAGGGCTACAGTCATCTACATATTATTTGTAATAACTTTTGAGACTACCTCAAGAATAATATTTAAAGAATTTCTCTCCCCTTCTCCTTTGTCACATTTCATCATGTATGTACTTATTTATTTAACTTTTACTCACATTGTCACTTTACTTGACATATTTCAAGATCCTTGGAAAATCCCCACACACTCTACCTAAGGAGCCTCTCTTGCTTCTCACTTCGTTTGCCCCTCTAGGTTGTGGATGCACTCATCAAGGGACAAGACAAGTTCACCTCTAGTGATGGGATGACACAAGACCAACTGTGGGCACACATGTTGGACAAGACATGTTAGGCCTTAGGCCTACCCAACAAACGGCTTAACCTTACGAGCCTACGTAAGGTTAAGGTTTATGTTGCCGTCGCGGACTTGGCATAACCTTACGATGGTCGATTACTCCACGTGGCGTCAACATTTGCGTAAGTTTACGCTTCTACATAACCTTACGGCCTTAACCTTACAATGGCCAATTTCTCGAACTGTTGACTTGGCACCCTGCACACATGTGTAGGGTCACGTGCAGTTGCTTGTCACGTGGTTTCCACATGCTTCTTGGGTTGGGGTTTTGGCTAGTTGCTGGACTTGTATTTTTAGTCCTAGTTTGGTTTATTTTCTTTTTTGAGTCTTAAGTCTGTCCTTGTTATTGTTTTCAACTCTTAGATTTTGTTGTTCTCTTTTTATGAGATTTTGACCTAGTTTCCCTTATTTTGTAACTGCACTTTTTTGTAAGTGGCCCTGCCCTAATGAATAATATAAGGAGGCGTATTATTAAAAAAAAGACCCTAAATTCTAATCCCTAACTCCTAAATCTTAAATTCTAAATTCTAAACCCCTAAATATGGTAAGATCCATTCTCCCCACTTCTAGCAAAAAACACATTTAAAAGGGGAGACAAACGACACTTTTTAGACATGTGGCAATGTTGACATGGACGACATGTGGTAATCTAATGTAAAAGACACATAGAGCTTAGCAAACATGTGGCATGCTAATATGGAAGACGTGGCAAGTTGACGTGGAAGGCAAGTGGCACTCAATAGACACGTGGCATGCTAATATGGCAAGTTGACATTTTTTTCCCTTTTTGGCTACAATTTCTCCTGGGCCCTTAGTTATTTTTATTGCTTTTCCCTTTGCTTTCAACCTTGTGGCCTTTTCTCCCTTGAATTTTCACTTCTTTCAAGGATTTTCTGTAGTCCCTCCTAATCCCTACATTATTCTGGTTTTTATAAGTGGCCTTAGCCTAATGAATAATATCGTGGGGTGAATTAAAAAAATCCTTAAACCCTCATCCATAATAGTATTTATGTCATTGAGATTTGACAAAATTCAATTCTATTTAATTTAAGGGTTTGTGCCAAAAAAAAGTTAAGAATTCAATTTCCAACCCTCATCCATATATAAGGGGGTCAAGAATTCATTTCTTGCCTCCCCTTTCGAATCAACAAGAATTGATGCCCCCTTCCCTCTTGTTTGTCTTGCACAACAATTGAATTTCCACTTGCCACTTTCGCTTGACTTTTGCTCATGACTTTCCCTCTTTCGCAATTATCTATCTTCAATGAGGTTGCTTATCCATCTCCACAAAGACAAGGTTCTCCTTTGTTGCTTGCAACTTCTTCTCTTCTATGATCATCCATCTTTGCATCCATCTAGAAACTTCACTCCCTTCTATTACATGTGTTGCTTTTACTGTGAGGTTGTGCGTCCATCTCCCCCTTCATTAAGGTTACTTGTTTATCTTCACCAAGACTCCTACTCAAGACTTCAAAAAAAGAAAAAAAAAACTTGTATAAAATAATATATAGATAAAAATAATATGATAACATGATATTTGAAGAAAAGTGTATAATAATATTGGAAGAAAAATGATATCGTAAGATGATATCGGAGGATGATATTATTTATAATTGAAAATTATAAAAATATTTAAAAACATGTGTTAAATATTTGTAAATATTTATTTTATATTGAATATTAAGAATTGAAAGTAAGTTATTTTTAATTCTAATAAGTATAAAAATATCCTTATACTAAATTTAAATTTCGTTAAAAAATGAATTTTTATCAATATATTTCTATTTAACTTCTTGTACACAAACACCTTTAAATACCCGTTTAAATAAAATTTGTGTTTTTTAAAAAAAGATAAAAATAATAAATCAAATTTTTACCATTTTTATTATTTTTCGTATTTTACGAAGATACAAATCTTTTTTAAAATTTCAAAAACTTTTCATGTGATTCCGAATAGCCCAAGAATTTTTTAAACAAAAGGATTCCTCCATCGTTCTTTACGTTTCCTTGGCATCTGATTCCGGACCTAGCAGGCAACGAGCGCATATGCCTCGCCATTCGGTGTTGCCCGATAAGCATGCACGGTTGCACACCTCGCCCGAGCGGTGGTAGAATGTGATTTTCCGTCTCTCCCTCTCTCTCCAGCGCGCGTGCTCTCCTCCCTCCGTTCCATAGCTGTCCTACCGCATTCTCCTTTTCCCTTTTCCACGGATTCCGTCTCCTCCCCCATCCCTCTGCCTATATAACGTCCTCGGTTTTCCCAACCCTTGCGAAAAACAAGCCTAGAACCCATTGAGAGAGAGATAGAGAGCGCGCGAGCGAGAGAGATCACATAAAAAAGATGGACGCCTACGCGCTCCATCTCGCCATGGCGGCGCTCGCCGGCGCCTCCGTCGTCGCCATCTCCGCTTACTTCATGCACCGCAAAACCCTAGCCCAGCTCCTCGACTTCGCCCGCTCCGTCGAGCGCGATCGGGAGCGGGAGAAGATCAACGGTTCGGTCAACGAGGACGGCGTTGTTGGCGATCGCGACGGCAGCTATTACCCCAGGAAGAGGAGCCACTCCCATCGGAGGAAGGCCATTCACGGGAGAACGTCTGCTTCGTTACCCGATGTGACGGCGGCTGGGAGGGATGGGATAGAGGATGACAGGAGTATAAGAATGATACTTAACGACACTGGGGCCACCGAAGACGACTACAAAGTGATGGGGGTCCCGCCCGGTCTGCCGAGGCTGCACACGCTCCCCGAAGGTACTTTCGAACACCCACTCGTCATGTCCGACTTCTCGCCGACTTAGAGGATTTTGCTACGATCCACTGCCAAATGTACTTCTCGGCTTTTACTTTGCTTCTTTCGTGAAACAGATTAATGAAGCAATGTATATTTTGAAACCAATGTATCCGTCTTCTTCTCTATGACTATATTTCAGGAAAAAAATAGGACATATGCTTGTTGATTGATCGATTCAATAAAACTAGAACCTGTCTTCTCGATAATACTGTTCTTTGGTATTTGAGTTTGAGTGACTTAATATAAAATAAAATATGAACTAATACAGAAATGTTGACACTTAAAATTACTTGATTTTGAGTTGGATGCCCACATTTTATTATGATATCAAAGCATAAAGATCCAAGTATTCTTATATACATCTTTTCGACAAAAAAATCTCTTATAGGATTTTAAAAAGGCCACAAGGGAGGGAGATTTTTGGAATGATATATGAAATAATATAAAGATGGACCCTTTCACTTATAATAAATTGGTTTTGAATTGGATTTCCACATGTCATCATTGGCTTTCATGTATGTTTTAAGATTTATGGTCAATAAAGCAGAGACTAAGAGAGTTACATAAGCAGAGCATCATTTTTTATTTAAATCTTCACATGAAATATCTTTTCACTTTCGTATTTACACCATGTGTTCCTTTTCTCTATTTCAGGCAATCAAATGAGCATTGAGTTAAGTAGCTTTAAATTAGAATTATGGAGAGATATCTTAGAGTCTAAAAGATTTAAATTGAGTAGGTTAAAAAATTGAATATATGGAATGTAGGTTCACTTAAAATAGTAATAATGATGAACGTATATACTTAGATGGCCATGAGATTTATAAAATTAAGACTTTTAAATATACTTAGAATCTATAATAAGTACCAATGGAGAAATTATAGAAGATATTATTTATAGGATTAAAGTAGGATGAGTGAAGTTGAGAAATGCTTTTGGATTCTTATTTGATAGGAAGATACCCTTAAAATTAAAAGGAAAATTTTATAAAACTACTATTCACTTAGCTATACTTTGTCTTTGAATGTTAGGTTATAAAGTATGTTCATGTATAAAAAGTTAATGTTACTAAGATGGGAATGCTTAGTTGGATGAGTGCTAATACTATAAGGGATAAGCTAAAAGACAAATTTATTTGAAATAGAATAGGAGATGCACTAATTGAATATAAGATAAGAAAAAATTGGCTTAGACACTTTGGTTATATCCTTAGAAGATCAAAAAGGAGAATTAATTAGCATAAAATAAATTTAAAAAAAGTGAAAGAAGGCTTAAAACTACTTGGTTAAGAATTGGGAGAAAAGGTTTAAATTTATGTAATTTAACCGAAGGATTAACCATAGATAAAAAAAACATGAGAGAAAGTGATTTATGTGTCCAATGTCATGTAGTGGGATTATGGCTTAGATTATTGCTGTATATGATAACTCATTGTGAGAATGTATGTATGTTCTGAAAAGAGATTCCTGGAAAAAGCAACCTGTCACATCTTACACTATAATAGCCTGCTTTCTTGTAAAGCGACTACCAGTATTTACTCAAATTCACAGCCCAAATTTAAAATTTTCAGACTACATATATAAAGAATGTTTCAGATATTTGCAGCAGGAGGCAATAACTCCCTTTGTGTGTAAGCCTCCAGTCTTTGGATGAAGGAATTCTGGTGTTTCTTGTGGCCTTTTGTTTTATATTTCCATCACTTGGTACCAGACAGGACTGGAATCTAATTTTTAAGCCTGTAGTTTGGTGAAAAATTGCAAAAGTCATTACTTACTAGAAGTTGAAAGAAATTTCTTATTAGTAGTTTTATCTAGAAGGTAGGTGGTCTTTATTCCTTAAAGGAAAAAAGGGACTGTAAACTCCATCATTTGTTTCGATTGTGGTGAGTATCCCCTCATGAAAGTTAATATATAACCAGGAGTTCAACTCACTGCTACTAAGCTTTACAAGTTCGAGGTTTTAATGTGAAAACAAACATCAGAAATTGCAATTTTATAAATTAGATTCCCAATCCAATCATGTCACTTCCTATTGGAATTGTAATTCCATGCAAACTGAATGAAGTTATTAAAGGAAAGATGCAAACTGAATTTCAGTTAGAAGAGGATTATTTGCTCCATCTTCCACATGTCCTTTGTTGTCCATCTGCAAAAACCTAAAGACAGTTTCAATTTTTTGATTGTTCTGGACATTCTTTTTTGGAGTATACATGAATACCTTATTTCTTTTCAGCTCCTTTTATCCCATACGCCAACTTAATGGGTACATAACCTTGCAATTATTTTTATTGATGTAAACAAGATGATGGGTTAGCTTTGTATGACAGGTGAGAGGCAGTCTGCACCTACTAACTCCGTCAAAAGAGTGAGTCATATCATGAAACCAACTTCTCCAAAATCTCCTGTTACATGTGCTAGTGCATTTGAAAGCCTTGATGGGTCAGATAATGAGGAGAGCATGGAGAACAATGGCAAAATTGATGGTTCCTACTTGCAAACTAATGATAATGCTGTAAGTTACTTTCTTATCAAGTTTCTTGGAAAGTCTAAGAGATCTACAATGATTTCTTCTTATGGACACGTAGGTATGCTCTTTATAAATTTCAATCACTGTATAGACATCCATAAAGGCCCATTGCCATATTCACACATTGAAGTTATAGGTTTCCACCAGGGGCTGTACCTGAGGAATAAATTTCACAGGGATTCCTCTTCTCGAGTGGGGATTCCACAATATGTTTGATGTTGATTTAGCTGTTGCACTTATAGAATTAAAAAAACATGGAAATTATCTTGCTTTTTTAATGAGAATTAACCTATCTTCTTTCCAAAAAAGACTCTTTCTTTTCATTACTAACACATAAATATTGATCAACACAAAAGATAAAAACATGAAGCAAGTTGGAGAATTATTGGGTGACACCAAGACTAGAAAATATTGAAAGAATCATGTGCATAGATATGCTTCTGGCAGCAATTCTATTGCTTGGAAAGGGACTGGTAACAATAGTTTCTTCAATAACTTTTTATCTACTATCATCAGGTTGAACCAGGAAGAAGTACCTTATTTCAAACATTACCTGATCATGCTGCTTCCAGTGGAAATGCAATTCCCTTAGCGTCTGCCAACTTGATAAGATCACACAGTGTATCTGGTAACCTGCACGGTGTTCAGCCAGACCCCATAGCTGCTGATATTCTTAGAAAAGAGCCTGAGCATGAAACATTCATAAGATTGAAAATTACTCCAAATGGTGATGACACTCAAGATTTGTTGTTTGGTCTATAGCATGGATGTGAATATCTACCAACTAAAACATCTATTTTTCTGGGTAACTTGGGTTCACCTGTATTTGTTTCAGAAACTCCCACTGTAGATGAAACTGAGTCCTATAAGGCTCTTCAGGAATGCCTCAAGCTACGTGATGTTTATGTATTCCAGGAAGAGGTTGCTCCTTGGGAGAAGGAAATCATTACTGACCCTAGCACTCCAAGAGCTAACCCTAATCCATTTTCATATATATCTGAGCAGAAAACAGATGTGAGGGTCTCATTTGATGAATGCATGCCTCTCCAAGTAGGTTCATAGTGTGATAAGAAAAGAATTTGCAAGTTGAACATTTTCATTTTTATTTTCCCTACAGCATTATTTCCGGAGGGAAGATGGAGTTGTACAAGTATATGCTAAGAAGGATTGTAAGAAGGCAGTGGCTTTAAAGTTCTTGTCTTTCTTTTATTCTTTCAATCATAAAAAATTATTGATTACATTGATATTCACATTTGTTTTTAATCTTTTACTCAGCAACACAAAGACATTTCCCTGTGGCTGATGCAACAACCTTTTTTACTGATTTGCACCGCATTCTTCGTGTTATTGCTGCTGGGAATATCCGGACATTATGCCACCGTCGATTGGTTCTCTTGGAGCAAGTAAGTTCATGTTCTTTGTAGGTGTTCTTACATATTATGCATCTTTTATTCATTAATCTCTTTGGAAAAAATGAAGTTTATTGCAATATAAAAATTTATTGTTCTTATTGATCATGTACACAGAAATTTAACATGCACCTCATGCTTAATGCTGATGCTGAATTCCTTGCTCAAAAAAGTGCACCACATCGTGATTTCTATAATGTAAGGAAAGTTGATACTCATGTTCACCACTCTGCATGCATGAACCAAAAGCATCTCTTAAGGTTTATAAAGTCAAAGTTGAGGAAGGAACCTGATGAGGTAGACACACAATGCCCTTGTTTTCTTACATCAACCTCATTCACTTGAATGGGTTTACCCTGAATTTTTCTCCGTCTTAAGCAGGAAACCATTATGTCTAATTGTAGTGGTAATTTTAACTTTTTTAGTGTCATTGGTTTGCAGGTTGTTATATTCCGGGATGGAACATATTTAACATTGAAAGAAGTTTTTGAGAGTTTGGATTTGACAGGGTATACAACTTTTTTTTTACTATAGTCACACATGCCCATTTTCTGCGTGTGGTTGTTGCATACAGGTTGAAATCTCATATCCTTGAAAATGGCATTTCATCTGTGTCTATTTTAAATTTGAATAGGTATGACCTTAATGTTGATTTGTTGGATGTACATGCTGACAAGAGTACATTTCATCGTTTTGATAAATTTAATTTAAAGTATAACCCATGTGGCCAGAGCAGACTGAGAGAGATTTTTCTTAAGCAAGATAACCTTATTCAGGGTAAGTTGATATTTCAAAAATTGATGTCTACTAGTTAATCATGAATTACTGTTTATTTTTTAGGAACATTTTATAATGGGGCTCGTCCTCCTTCCCTGACTTCATGCCACACTTTTTTTATCAGGATGGTTTTGTTGATGATGCAACCTTAGAATTATTCCATATATTATGTGTGTATTGTGTGATTGGATACGATAATTTTTCTTAATATCTACCATTGGTTCTTTCCATAAGCAGACTTTGTTAAATGTTTGTTTAATACTCAGGAGGGCTGCTTGACAATTAGCATATTAAGGTCTTGTTTTATAACACTTATTGAAATGTAAAATATTGTAAAGCTAATTTGAAAGCTTAAAAAGACACCTCATTTTGGATAGCTTCTATTCTTGTTTGTTAGAAATCTCCAGTAGCCACTTTTGGACCAGCATAATGATCATATTACCCCACAATAAGGCTCCTCAGTAGAAGCTTATCTCTTTCTCCATGCACCTCATTCTCCTTTTAAATTAAGAGTCCTTCCTCTTGTCACTTTCTCCTTGCAGCTGTGACCAAAAATAGTAAAATCCATTATAGATCATCAAGCTATCGTCACAGCTTACTTTGTATGGTCCCTTATTGAGTGCCTTGTCCCTGTATTTTTTATTTTTTTTTCCCTGTATTTTTTATTAAAACTGGTCTTCAAAAAAGGGTAAACAAGGTACGTTATTTTGGCACAAAAAATACCAAACAGGAACAAAAATATCATAGCCAATCCATCTACTGGTGTTTCCCACCAAAAATGCAAAAATGATAAAGCATGTGGCAACTGCTTCTCACAAAACATGTGTGAAAAGAGAAACATGTGTTGTTCTACATTCAAATGCTAAGGCCATATCTGCTTATGGCCTAAGTTTCTCGTAACAGAAATTGACAAATATAATACTTCAATTGTCTCAACCTTGTTATTATTGCTATAATTCTAATATCTAATATTGTCTTACTGCATTGTATTTTTGCTGATTAATGGTGCAATAAAAAGAAGTCACCTTGAAGTTTTCTTACCCATACATTTTCTAAACTTTTCATAAAGTCATTCTTTTTCTAAGATAGGACACATTTTGTGGAACTTGTGTATGTCTGATTAGGTCGCTTCCTTGCTGAGGTTACAAAGGAAGTGTTCTCTGATCTTGCTGCAAGTAAATACCAGGTAAAGAATATCATACTTCATATTTCTTATACAATCACCATTATCCACATGCATGTATATGTTGGGCATTGCATTTATCACACCCAATGACAAAACCCAATACAAAGGCATATGAACTAAGAAGATAATTTGAAACCCAATTCAAAGACATGATTCTCCTAGACTTGTACCATTTATAATGATTTGTGATTCAAATTGTTACTATGTAATTCTTTATATCCATATCTGGTTAATTCTTACACAAAAATCCCATTTATTGTAACATCTAGTTCTGAGCTGGAGTTTTCTGATGTTTCCTTGAATTTTCTTTCAATTCTTACGATTTTAGCATATTGATTATCTTTATCATTGGACTGAATGGTTATGCTATCCAAAAGTTGACTAAGATCTAGTGCATGTATCTTGTGAAAGGCCTTATTTGTTGATTGCAGTAGCTTATATAAGTTTCTTAGTCTCTGACCATAGTGCTTCATTTCCTTTCAGATGGCAGAATATCGAATATCAATATATGGGAGGAAACAGAGTGAGTGGGACCAGCTAGCTAGTTGGATAGTAAATAATGATCTCTACAGTGAAAACGTTGTGTGGTTGATTCAGGTATTTTTTTCTATAGTCGGTTCAGACTCAATTTTATGTTTACCCACCAAAAAAACTTATTCATTTAAGTACCCTTTATTTGTCAAATTTCCCATTTTATTTCCTTTTCACAGTATTCAAAAGCTTTTCTCTACAAGTTTTCAATTTTTTATTTATTTTATGTGCTTACATGGTTCATTTATTACTGGTGCACTAGGCGTTTGCAACAGAAATTTAGCAAAAACTTAAAATTGGAAAAAAAATATTTATGATGCACCAAGAAATATGATTTTTTATCATCTCAAGTTGAAAGTATTGCATATGTATTACCTGTCACATAATTGATTGTTTACAAAATAAACATAAATTATCATTTCATCTCGAACTTACTATCCAACTATTGTAACATGTCATATTGTTATGTATGCCATTACAAAACATCTATTTATTGATATGTCTTCTTAAAAGTTAAACTTTTTCTACTCCTGCTTGTATACTGTTTAATCTTATTTAATGAGATTGAATCTTACTATTTTCAAAAAAACTGAAGTTTTTTTCTAAATTGCCACTATAATTAACAATTGTGAATTGACATCTATTTAGGTTGTTTGTACATGAAACATCTTTTTTACCCTCTTTGTACTCACTAAATTACGTACTTCCTCTGTCACAACATGTAGCAAAACAAGTCACCTATGTCTACAAAACTTGTGTCTATAACAACTTGTTATAATCCTACCATACGGGGTAGGCTATAAGAATTCTTTTATTTCATGTTTTTCTATTTATAATCAACTCTTCAGTTACAACAATAACAATCTGAACCATGATTCTACTACATAAGGTTAGACACACAAATCTTTTTTTTTCCAAATATTTCTATCTATTGCCAAGTTTTCAATTAAGTTACATAAATTTAAATATTTTCTACAATTCCTAACCAAGCAGTTTTTGGCTTCTACATTTTAATTTCTTTTACAATAATTAAATCTCCTCTCTTAATTGATGTATTCGTTCAACTTGTAAGGATATGACCAACCAATTAAGTCAATAGTTAACTCTTTAGTTAAATTACATAAATTTAAAAGAATGAAAAGGCTATAGGCACTCATAGCATTTGTTGTTGTGAGTGTTAACCTAATGGTTGATAATTCATCCTATACACATCTTGGAAAGGAATCAATAGTTGAGATCAGACCTAACTCACTGGAGAGAGCATAAACAGGGTATAAGGGGACATTGAGGGAGAGGTGGAAGAGGAGCATAGGAAGAGAGCATCTGAACAATGCCTGTGGAGATGTTGGTTGAGATTTCACCCAACTTATCGAAGAGAACAGGGTGCATCGAGGAAGAGGAGTGTAGGCATGAGAGAAATTGAAAGATGTCATTGGTTGAGATCAGACCCAACTTACAAGAGAGGGTGCAAGCAGAGGGCAAGGGGACATCGTGGGGGAAGAGTAAGAGGAGTGTATGTAGAGGGAAACCAAACAATGCCTAAAGAGATGTTATTTTGCCTTCCTTAGATCAGCACAACAAACAACATTGTGAGTGCCTAAAACTGTATTTTACTTTAAATTTAAATCTTCTCTCATAATTTCCAACCTAGTAATTTTATGCCTTCCTTTACTTTTATTAGTTTTTTTTACACTAATTCATTTTTTTTCTTCAAAGTAGTGCATCCTTTAGCATCCTAAGGATATGAGCAATTCACCTGTATTGATTTTCTCTTATCTCTTCTTTAATTATTGCAACTTTTACACTATTTCTATTAAAATCATTTTTTAATTTATTCCTTTCATTATTATAACTCATCTATCTAAACATTTGTATCTTTACAACGTTAACTTTTCATACATAATCATGCCTTGTAGTCTAACATTCTAAACTATAAAGTATAGTCAAGCGAATAACAATTCTATAACTTTCCTTTTGATTTTAAGGGCATCTATATGTCACATGGCATTTTCAAAGAATTTCTCAACTTTATACACACTACTTTTATCATATGAATAGCATCCTCTATGATTTTTCTATTGCTACTTATTAAAGATTTTAAGCTTTTTGCAGTCTTTTATTTTTATGAACCTTATAGTTATTTAATTATATACCTTAATCATTATTTCTATTTTTGTTAAACCTACATTCTATATATTCATTTTTTGACTTAATCTATATCCTTTAGACTTTAAAGTATTTTTCCATAATTTTAATTTAGAACCATTGCCATCTTATTTTGGTAAATTAAAACTGTCATTAGCAAATAATATACATTAGGATATTTCTCCTTGAATTTTCTAAGTTATTTCATCCATTATTAAGACAATTAGGCAAATACTTAAAGAGGACTCTTGACGTAAACTTATATTTATTGGAAATTCTTTAGTTTCTCCTACTATAGTTTTAACTTTTAACACTATTAATCATATTTTTGTACATTGCCTTTACAATATCAATATATTCTACAAGTATTCTTTTTCTTTCCAATGCCTACTATAATAGATTTCTAGGTGTTCTATCCTAAACTTTCTTTAAATTAATGAAAACCATATGTAGGACTTTTTTCCTAATTATAAAATTTTTTAGTAGTTGTTTAAGTAAATGAATACCTTCCATTTTTTATCTACTCATTATAAAGTCTAATTAATATTTTGTGATTTTGTTTACATTAGTCTTTATTCAATTACCCATTTCCACAATTTCATGTTATGACTCATTAACTTACAACCATGATAATTATTACAATGTTGTTTGTCTCCCTTATTCTTAAATGTAAGTATTAAAAATCTTTTTCTCCATTCATCTAGCATCTTCTTTATCTTTAAAACCATGTTAAAAAGCTTAATTAACTACTTAATCCTTACTTCACCCATGTATTGTAAGAAACCCTTTGATATGAATAACATCTTTCTTCATTTCTATTAGCAAAGTTAAATCTCTTTTTACTCCTATATGATCATCTAATTCCCTTCAATAAAAAAACTTTTTACAAGCAAACTATGAATTAAACTATCCAAATTATCTCAAAATTTTTATTAACTTCTCTTTAACATACTTGTAGGACATATGCATTGATTATATTAGCTATTTCATGTCATTACAAGTTTAATCATTATAATTTTATTTTCTATCCTCATTACCTTTGGAAAAATAAGAAGAAGAAGATATTAGTGAAAGAGTAAATTGTATTTCACTAACAAAAATAAGGTCTCTTTATATAGAGACTACAAGCCTTATACAAAATACCATTAACCAATGTGGGACTAAACCCACACACATAATACATTAACTCTAACACTCCCCCTTAAGTTGGAGTATCCAACTTGTAATAGACTCATACATAATAAGATAAACATAACAAACAAAAATTTAAAAGTAGTAGCAATATTGTGTAAGAAAATATATTAAGAGACTTACACACATGCTTCTACAAAAACAAATTTTATTAATCATCTAATAAAAAAGATTTGATGTAGATTGTTAATATAAGATGTTCCATAAACTTCAAAGTAGTGTGGATTTTTAATATGAGATATTCTACAAGCCCTCAAAAGAGGGCATGGATTTTTAACAAGTTTTTACAATTGGTTGTCTACATAATGTTAATTCCCTAATTTTATCTCGGCTTGGGACTAGTTATGTATGGGTCAACCTCCACAAATAGAGCTCATTATATAACAATAATACAACAAATGATAATATTTTCCCTTTAATATGCTCCTTCAAGCTATATTGTCTTAACTATGAACTCTTAGCATGTGTATAGGATGCATGTATGCAACAAGTGGTAGTGGTTTTGTAAAAATATTGTAAATTTGTGATTCTGATTGTAGAACTTGAACTCATCTTTGGGAAATTTGTTAGTATGCAAAGTGAGAATCAACTTTGTTGTGCTTTGTGTATGTTTTTCACAAGGAATGTGAAATTAAGATTATCACTCCATTTGTTTGGTGTTTGTAGGGGAAAGGGAGCAAGTTCTTACAATAGGGATTGAATCCTCATAACCTGTATTGTAGCCTTGCAAGAGCTTGATACTTTGACTCAATTAAAGAACAAGAGATGGTGCAATGCTTCCAACTATCCTATGATACCACATTTGGACCAAGAAAGATGGCATATCTTGTAGCCAACCTAATTGACATTAGAGAAGACATTGAGTTATGGCTGAACAAATGGTCATAAGAGAAGACCCTAGCTAATTACATGCTTGGCATATCATAGGATTTGCTTCACCATCAACTAGTGTTCAATTGTGGGTTGTGCCATATACTAGCACATTTTGTTCTCCACAAATGTAAGATCTGGACAATTTATCATAAGATATTATAGCATGCTAGTAGCTTGCTGATAGAGTGTTGAAATCAACAAAGTGATCTCCTTTGGTAACCTTTGCATGAGTCGCTATGGGTGTTGAAATAGGTTTAGCAAACTTTGAGTGATCCCCTTTGGTAAACTTTGCATGAGCCGCTAGAGGTGTTCATTTGAGTGAGATGATCAAAAGCAAACTTTTGTTGTGACAACATCAACGAAGTGCCAATATTTACGATTAGTTACACTATCTTGCTAAGATGTGTAAGGACATGTTAGATGAATAATATTAGGAGAAGCACAAATATATTTTAGATCCTGTTGAATAAACTTAAAAGCATTATCATGACAAAAAGGAAATGTTTATTTTAGTTAAAAATTGTTTGAGTACATCAACAACATGATGACAATCTTTCATTAAGTAGGCCTACAAAATATGAGAATAATCATCCACTAATACTAGGTATTAAGAGTGACTAAAAGCAAATGTGATATGACTTAAATCCCAAACATCACAATGATGTATACCAAAATGATTGTGATTGGAAACAAGATTTAGACTTAGAAATGTAGCATAGGTGTGTTTATTCAACTACCACAACTCATAACTAAAAGAAAATAGGTTTAACCAACGGAGAGCCTATTAAAGCTCTGCTATGAGGGGCATCCCAATTGGTAGTGTCGTGGGGTTGATGAATCTCCTATAGACATTGACACCATCAAGCCATTTATTACTTTGTCACACATAAGTAAGTACACCCTGTCACTACATTTATTGCCTAAACCAATCCTCTTCTTCATTTACAAATCTTGAAAAACACAATGAAAAGGAAAGAAAACCACTAAACATTGTTAAGTGAGTGGTAATAACAATAATGAATAATAAGTTGATTGAGAAATCAAGCACATATAAAACATTGATCAATTTAATCTAGGAACAAACTTGAATATCCCTTTATTTAGATATAGAACGCGAATGACCTTTAGCAATAGTGGCAATGGATATATCAAAGGTGAAGGAAAATTTAGTAAAAAGGAAAGATTTACCTAACATGTAAGGAAACACCAAAATATATGATCTAAGAACCATCTTTAAAGGCTAGCAAAGTGGCATAAGTGGTTATACTTGAGGTGGAAGCATGAGCACTCATGGGAGTGGAATTGATTCCCTATGTTTAAAGTAGAGGATCATACTCTTACAGGATGGTGACCATGGAAGCAAAAGCCACTATGGAGCTTGAGAGGTCATGGACTATCACCACCCATCCTTTCCTCTCCTTGCCCACAACCTCCCTCCTTGACCTAAGGGACCAAAGCTGCTCGAACACATCAATTGCCTGTGGACATTAGGGTTTCGCATACTAAACCAGCATGTGAAAATTGGTTGCCTCCTGCTGCCTTGTACCTAAAGATGACAACGATATCAATGTTAGGAAAAAATTGTTGTAAAAAGTTTATAAAACATAAATTTATATGATTTGTTTAATGAAACATGAGAGTTGACCTATATTTTTTAATATTCAATATTCAAATTTTTTTTTCTATTACAAACAAAAGCATGGTTTTTAAAATTAGTTTGGTTAAAAAAGCATTGACATAAGTGATATCTAATACTCTTAAATTGGGGAAGGTTGAGATGACTCCGTAGCAACTTTTGCTCATTGTGATTTACCAAACTTGTCTTGACATTTCTCCAAATAGTGACCTATTTTGCCATAATGTTGATGAGTTGACTAGTGACTTCAATGACCACCATTTTTATGGCTACAACCATAGTGAGTAGGCAACCATGGTAGATTGATCCACAGAAGAGGGATGTGTCATTACCTTTGCAAAGGTCTCCTCTAGGTTTAGTATCTGATCATTACTCAGTATCTGTCTGCGGATTTGAGTGGAAATTTCAAGGTTTAAACTTTGACAAATAAGCAGCAACAACTAATTCTTCCTTGTACCAATGTATGATGGAAATATTAGCAACTAGGGGCTGATATACATCTAATTCTTCTATTAAAACGTGTAATGTGTTGTATTAATCTTGAGTAATCTGATCACTCTACTTTAATGTGAAAAGTTGCTCATATATCTAAAAGGTTTTGGCAAGGTTCTTTTCAAGCTCATATGTCTTTCTCAATGATGTCTAAATTTTCTTTACATGATGCATCATCATAACTCTGTGTGCAACAAAGCCAACATCCACAAAATAAAAGCAGTGTCATTGGCCAACCAATCTGCATAACTTGAGTCTTTGACATTAGTTAGATCATCAAAAAGGTGATACAACTTCCTATAAGCCACAACTATATTCTAAAAACTCTATGCTCAAAGCATGTAATTTTTTTCATTTAACTGCTCAAACAATAGTGCAAAACTTTTGGTCAGTAGTTTATGTCTACCCATAATTGCAGATACACAAATAACCAACACCAACAATAATTGTGGCTGTTATGGAACCACCAACCACATTGTTGACCTTACTACTAGATGGAAAGATAGGCACAAACGCATGGAGAACATCCCACGTGCATGGACAGAAACACATGAATGGTAGCCTAGCTCATGGAGGTGGACTGGCACACATGATCACCAATGCGATGAGCCACACTATGGGTGGTGGCTAGTCAGACAACTAGCACGAAACAAAAATGGATGTGCCAAACAGGTCGGAAGGGTTGTTGTGCACCAATTATGAGGGTTGCAACGTAAACCCTAGGTTGCTTGCATGGTTATAGTGGCAAGGGGAGAGGGTAAGAATTGGGAAGAAGGGGAGAGGCAATGGGTTGGGAGGTGGTGCTAACAGCATTGCCAAAGGATGAACGCATTGGTGGTTGGCTGGATGGATGGGGGTGACTTGTGGGTGAGGTGATGACTATTTTTTGTGGCATATTAAAATTTCGTCTTAAAACTAATTAGCAATAAGCGAAAAGGTCCATCATCATATAAACTTAGGTTTAATCTCTATTTTAACTGATGTGGGACTATTCTAACAATTACCATGCTGCTCAGTTAATCCACCACCATTCCATGCCACTAATAGCCCAACAGGCACTCCTGTCAACTCTGCAAAAACATGAGTATCATGAAAACCCCCATCCATCCTTTGAATGCATGCATTTTAGTGACCTTTATGAGCTTAGGTTCTTGTTGACAGAGGATAGATACATTGTGCTCCCTGAACAAATCACCAATGATTTTTTCTTTACACATCACAACTGCAAATGTTCCTGGTCATCAGGTTCAACTTTGATCAAAGCCAGCCTGGATCAAACTCATCTTTTATGAAGGTTCCCATTGGGACAGCCAACATCCCTCAAGGTTTTAATGAAAATCTTGTAATGCCCCTGTAAATCAATTCCAACTAATGGAGCCATGTCACTTGTAGACTTCTTCAACCACCCATACCATCAACCTCAACTGTAGTTCCATTCTCTAGAGACTCTCTCTCACCTTAAAATGGATTCAAGGGTGAATAAAAGCCCCCTCATCCATTGCCAACATCAGGATCATCAAAAAATATTAGGAAAGAAAAGGAATTTAAGGGGGAATATTTATCATGTCACATGATCTTCATTTATTTCAGCAAGCATTGGTTAATTATGCAGTTATTGCTATATGTATATTGCCATGTATTCACAATGAACTTAAATATAATATTCCATACTGTCAATTCTTGATCATCATTAGTGTCCTATGCCATATGTTACAAAGCTATATTGTGCTCATTTTATTTTGTTGATATCCAGCTTCCACGGCTATACAATGTATACAAGGAAATGGGAATCGTTACTTCCTTCCAGAACATACTCGATAATATCTTTCTACCCCTGTTTGAGGTTACTGTTGATCCAGATACACATCCACAATTGCACGTCTTCTTGAAGCAGGTTTGTTTATACATGCTCAACAATGCTGTTTTGATTATATTCAAGTTATTCTGGACCAGCAACAATTATCGAGTATTAAACTATAAGGGATAAGCTTACAAACAAGCTGATTAGGAATAGAATACGACTTACACCTATTGAAAATAAAATAAGAGAAAACTGGCTTAAGTGGTTTGGTCATCTTCTTGAAAGGCTAAGGAATACACTAGTTAGAAGAAGAGAATTAATTAGTGAAAAGAAATTTTAGAAAAAAGGTAGAAGTAAGCCAAAAGTTACTTGATTAAGATGGTCAAAAATTAAATTTATGTAATTTAACCGAAAATTTAACAATAAATAGAAATATTTAGAAGAAAGATTCATGTGACCAACCCCATGTTGTGGGGTTATAGCTTGCATTGTTCTGTTATTGTTGTCTCTTAGGTTACAACTTACAAGTCATGGAAATGATTGTAGATAAGACTATATGCAAATGGACTTTCCTGTCCGATAGCTGGAATGCTTGTGTGCTGCATTTGGCCTTCAACCATTGTGTGTACTTATTTTTTTGGAAAAATTAAATTGATTTCTAGCGCCCTTAAAAATATTAAAAATTTAAAATAAATTCAGAATTACGTGGTGCTATACTTTTTCTGGTTATATTTTTTCCATTATAATATCTGAATAAGATTTCTGGTTTGTTTTTAAATTACATTTCAAATTCTCTTTTTTAGATTTCAGTTACAATTGTCCTTGTCAATATATTCCTCTCAGGTTGTTGGCTTTGATTTGGTGGATGATGAGAGTAAACCTGAAAGGCGCCCAACAAAACACATGCCAACTCCAGAACAATGGACAAATATCTTCAATCCTGCGTTCTCATATTATTTGTATTATTGCTATGCCAACCTGTACACACTTAACAAGGTATGATGTTAGATGTATCATATTATTTGATCATTGTGTCCCTTTTGTTTCTCTTTTGATATCATAGTTTGTCATGTACATTATGTATTTGCAATTTTAGTATTTTTTTTAACATTTTTTGCTAGTAATTTACTTCATCCATAAATAGTGTTATATGGGGTTCAACACTGACTAGATCATTTACCATGTAATTCAGCTCCGTGAATCCAAGGGCATGACAACTATTAAGCTTCGTCCTCATTCTGGAGAGGTTTGTTTTTAGACTTTAACATTGTTTATTTTAATGCTCAAAATGTTTCATTTCTTTAACTGTCTGTTTTGTTTGCAGGCTGGTGATATCGACCATCTTGCTGCATCATTTCTCACATGCCACAATATTGCCCATGGAATTAATCTGAGAAAGTCGCCTGTGCTTCAATATCTTTATTACCTTGCTCAGGTAATTAAACATACTTAGACCATTGTTGGTCATATTGTCCAAGCATTTTATTTAATCAAGTGATCTTTGGCCAAGGCAAATGAACAAATGCTTTTGTTGACCAGATTGGTTTGGCCATGTCTCCTCTAAGCAACAACTCATTGTTTCTGGATTATCAAAGGAACCCTTTCCATACATTTTTCCTACGAGGGTTGAATGTCTCCCTATCATCAGATGATCCTTTACAGATCCACTTAACTAAAGAACCTCTTGTGGAGGAATACAGCATTGCAGCTTCTGTAATTGTCATCCTTCATCAACATGATGTCTTTTTTTTGGCTCCCGTGTTTCCTAAAGCTGGATTATTGACCTATTATCTCTTTTGCAGGTTTGGAAGCTCAGTTCTTCTGATTTATGTGAGATTGCACGGAACTCTGTTTACCAATCTGGCTTTTCACATGCTCTGAAGGTAGGTAGGGTAGAAGCCCTTCTTTTATCTACAAGTTCACTGCACTGTTTATTTTTAGAGTTACATGTTCATTTTCTAGACAAACTTGTTCCTTGTCGATTTTCAGCGTTAAGTTCAATCTATCTGTCAGAAATCATTGTTAATCTTTACTGATTACTTTCACCACATCTTAAACTGAGTGTGAGTGTCAAACTGGGTACTGTGAGTGTAAGTGTCAAATTGGATTCTAGACGTTTTCACATTTTCGTCCATTGTTTGAAACTACCATGTTTGCATTCTTACAGCACCACTGGATTGGAAAAATGTACTACAAAAGAGGCCCTGACGGGAATGATATTCACAAGACTAATGTACCACATATTCGTCTTGAATTTCGTGATACGGTATGTGTTTAAACTTCATCTTAATGCTTCTATTTTGCCAATTCTGTAAACTACTTCTATTGCTTACCCATTTTATATGCAACATCACTCTACAGATTTGGAGAGAGGAGATGAACCTTGTATACTTGGGTAACGTTAATATACCCAAAGTGATTGATAGCTGAGTTGTTTGATTATACTGCCAAAATTTTATCTTCTCATCAAGGTTTCTCGGTAAGTAATCCAACATTTACTGTTTTGGAACATTTGACGCTTTCTTGTTTTCTTTTTCCAATCTGGTTATTTTCTTGCCAGTGGTCTGAGTGCAGGCTTCTATTTTTGCATGGCTAACAGTTTAGGGCAACCTAGAAACTATCCCTGGATTCGACTATTGTGAATATCTTGGATATTCCTTGCATTTTATTAAGCAGAGGCTGAGGATCCAGTCTTATAGAATAAAATGGCCAACGGGACCGACGCAAAGGTCATTTGTTCATGGTCGTTGAAAATGTATAATAGCTATCATCCACATGAGAGAGCCAAGGTTCCATTAGTGTTGTCAGTGTGGACTACGGCTGCTCACGGTTCAGGCGCAGCTTGCTGTGTCACGAAGAGAGCAGCGATGATTACTGAATGCTGTAATGTAACTTCTTTTTTTCTCTTTTGTAATGTAACATTGTTTAGTTGGTGAGAATTTGTTTGTGGGAAATTCGAAATCAATATTTATATCAAGGGAAGATGTAAAATGATGTCATAGTTCTCTTACTAGCTTAGCAACTTTGCGCGTGATGCTTGTGCTTGCCAATGTAACTTTGTTAGTTCGACTTACAAACCCTACGCCGCTAACAATGGTAATACCCGTCACGCCAAATGATCTTCAAATGATTATGGTAATGCAATATATTCTTTTATCTCCAAGAAAGGCACAATGTATTCCTTTATTATGGAAATAGATATTATACGTAAATAATAATAGTTTCATTAGAACTTCTGTTTGATGGTGTGGAGTTCGATAACGGTAGTACATCATTGTATATTATAACTCTAATGTTTGCTTATTGGAGTTTTTACTGTATGGCATATATATTTTAACAAATAATATAATAACATAAAGATTTTTATTATAACTATCTTAAAAGGAAATAGAAAGAAATTTACTCACATGTTAACTTAAAAAATTATAAATTTTAGATTTGTTAAACAAAACCTAAACTAATATACTTTGGTCCGTTTGAAATAACTTTAAAAATAGTTTAATTTAGTTGAATCTAGTTTTGGTTAGAAGCTTTTATTGCTTAATGGCTCATTTGCTCAAACTCCCGATAATTTGTAAATCGTTTAAAATTACAATATCGTCCTGCATAAATAAAGTGAATGGTAATAGTAAATGTATCGTAAAGGTAGTGTATTTTTTGGAAGTTCTAGGATAACATGTAGAATATGTTATTTTACTTTTAAATAATGTATACTTGCATGTCATAATATTTAGTACTTGCACTCTCTGTTATACAACACGATAAATGTTCATATCATGTAATAAATATATATTATGTTCTTTATTTCTTGATAATAGTTATTGCAAATAATAGTTGATTATGACGGGCAAAGGAGAGGGGAGGGGGCACTCTCACAAGGAGAGGGTGATGGCACTTCGCAGAGGAGAGAGGAGGGAGCACTCGCGTAAAGAGAGAAAAGGTCGAACTTTCGGATAGGGGAAGTTCATAGTACGAAATATTAGATATTTATATTTCAAAATATTTTTGAAATTTTTTATCACAGTAACACAAACACTTCTTTTATTTTATAATTTTTCATCACATTTCATTATCATCATTTTTTGTCATATTCCAAGAGGCACAACCCCCTCCCCCCTCCTAATCAACTTTTCCTAGAATTTGTATTTATTTTGTTTTTTCGCCTTACAAAAGCCAGAGTTTCCCTCGCAAGTTTGGAATCGCTTGAGTTGTTAGCACTTAGCTCACGGCTTAAAGTTGGTTAGAGATGAATCCTAATTAGTGAGAGTGGATTAATCTTTCACTGGCTTGGAACGACCGCATCTTTTCTAGAAAAGTGCTTTTCTCAAGACGTATTTTCAAATTTGTCTGTTGGAAAATTTTTGGAAATCATCTAAAATCTTGTGCTTTTTAAAATGTTAATACTAACTTTATGGAAATTGTGTAAATAATTTGTCGCGTGTCTTCAAAATTGCTTATGATTTTAAAAAGAAATCTCTAAAAGGCTACAAATGGTAGTGCTCTTGGATAAGTTGGCATTTTTAAAAGAGTCGTAAACTCGTAATGTCAATCATGATTCCAAATATAGCTAATAATGAGGTGGACATATATAGGAGGGTTAATTTATTCGTTGGAACGGTGAAGAGTTTCTGATGTTGGTAGTGTTTCTAAGTACGTAGATTTTAGATTTTCATTTTCTTCCGTTATTGATGGTACGGTGAACAGTTTGACGATGGAATTCGGACATTTGGCAAAAGTACAGGTACATTGGTTTTTATTAAGTAACGGAAGATAATAAAATAAAATTCGTACTTTCAAAAAATATATGATAGAATTAGTATCAAGGGTAAAGAAGGAAACATAAACTACCAATATTATAGAAAATGACAGAATTAATAGAGTAAATACTTTTAGGATTTATGACATGACTTTGGGAATCTAATCCGGTCCAATTGGATTCGCTCCAATAAATTAAAGTCGATGCACATTCCGATGGTGCATCGATCATCAAGCTCAACACTACCCAAGCAACATCGATCGACTGATCAGGTAAAAAGGGAAAGTGGAAGGCGACGGTGAGTGGTAAGAAAAGAATCATACGAACACGATGCATAGTTGAAGAAATTAAGAATGAGGAACGTCAGTTGTGGTGGTGGACAGGCGTTGACAAAATCTTTGCGTACAAGAGCTCGTTCCAGGTGTCCGGCAGGCCAGGCAAGCACCAGTGTATGCAATCGGCGTAGGTTGCTGGATCGGCCCTTTGTTCCGGCGAAAGAGGCTTCCCCCGTCGGGTCGTGTACAAGGACGTGTGGGCGTCCTTTCGATATTCTGATAGCTCGGTGATGTTGAGGAAGGACACGGGCACCGTCATCGCCCTCGCCGTATCGGCTGCCACCGCCCAAAGCCGCTTGTCCGTTCCGATGTTTGGTGGCGCTGTCATGTTCGGGATCGGCCGAGTCTCCATGGCGCACTTGATTCCGTGTGGATTGTTCCAGCGATCGCTCCTGATCGAGACAAACACACGATTTCGATATCAATTTATAGATATATATATATCGGATGGTCTTGCTTAATTACATCTGAGATGTGGAACTAATTACTTGAAGTGGAAGGGAGACATGGTGCTGAAGAACACGGACGTACGAGCCGGGTCAACGTTGCGGTCCACCCAATCGCTCCAAGTCTCCAACACTCGCCGGTAAGCCTGTGATCGCTCCACCTCATCGAAGGTTTCCGTGCCGTTGTCGCCCGATCCCTTCCTGCCTTGATTAGAAAGCACACACGTACGTACGTGATGAGATTGCAAAACAATTAGGATCGATAATTTGGGGGTATTGGATGGTCGGTCACCCACAGGATTTTCATTTTGGGTGAGTTCATCCACCAGATGTAGGTGTTGAAGATGAGGTAGTCGGCGCCGGCCCAGTGAACTCCGCGGCTGGAGATGGAATCCACCATGATCATCCGGTCGCGGACACTGTGCACTTTGGGGTGGTCGGAGTTGGACTCCACCAGGAAGGGTGCCCAGAAGAACTCCACGGTGGCGTTGTAGTCGACAGCCCGAAACACGGAGAGTGACCCGTTCTTGGTAAGCGATTTGCGAGCTGGCGGGATCACGGACTGCACCAAGCACACCATCGACTCCCACTGATTTCGATGCAACGAGTCCCCAACGAACATGAGCCGCTTCCCTCTCAGCCGTCTCAGCAACCGCGTCGCCTTGAACCTTAATCGATTGATTATTTATATATAATCCCCAGATATATATATAGAGAGAGAGATATATATATATGCAAGACGTGATATTCAACCATGCATCCATATATCCCAAACAAAAAAATCGTGACAATTAATTACGATAACGACGTCGTCGTCCGACTCTGTGCGCTCACCTCGGGAGCGAGCAACCGTCAGGTTGCCATCGCCACTTTTGGTACGTGTCGTCCTCCCGGCCGTTCCTCACGCATCTCACCTGCGAGGATAAGAAGCCACAGTCCTCCTGGTATAGCGGGTGCCCCACGTCGTCGTAAACCCATTTCCCGGCGAACAAGTTGCAGCCTTCGGTCACCAATACATCTTCTTCCTCCTCGACGGTTACCGGTGGCGTGGCGGCAGCTTGACCACCCTCTGCCTTCCAAGCCGTCGACAGTGCAGGTGGTGATGGGTTGCTGCTCTCCGGCGCTGAAGCTACGGGAATTCCCGTGCTCCGAGGGACGTAGAAGGTGGCCCGGGCAATGGACACGACGTCTTCGTTGTACACAAGCCCGGCAAAGACGAAAACCAAAACGACCAAGGTGAGGACGGATAGATTGACGTACTTGCACTTGACGATCGGCGAGAATTCCGGCGGATTCCGGCCTGGCACGGTCATCTCCGGCGGCTATGGGGTAAGAATGACAAATTTTGGTTGGGATAGAATAATATTATTGTGTAATACATGAAGACGGAAGTAGCTGGGAAGGTTGGCGTGAGGAGTGACTTTAGTGATGTCTGGATTGACAACCACCGCCACCTGTAGCAGCGGAGAAACTGAAGGCTAATTAATCATTAAGAGCGATCAATCACGTCGCCTTGGTGTTGTGGTAATTGAATTCATTTGCTCTGGTAGATATATATATATATGCATATAATTCATGACAGGAGAGAAGGGAGTAGACAGATAATATATATATATATAGAAAAAGAAATGATGCATATCGAAACGTACTTGGCAAATAGCTGTAGATCAGAAAGGTTCCATGGGTTCAAATATTAATCTAACAAACGCCAACCGTTTCATTAATATTGAAGACAATAAACTATATAGAAAGCGAGTATCATATGCGACGGTCCGCTTGTAGGGTAGGCGATTAGACAAGAAAGAAAGAAAGCATCTTGACATCTTACTCGACAAGACCGTCCGATCAAGCTAGGCATCTATCCACGCCATTAATTAAGTAATTAAGCAATTAATCGATGTTAATGTTTTCGGCAGACGTCGACTATATATCTCATACATGCCTTCTCTTTTTCTCTTTGAGATCGGTTGGTAAGCTTCACAATTCAATTGGAGAGGATTTCCATTCGTATAAAGCGTGCATGTCTTTAATTATATATATCTATCTATCTATATGTGTGTGTGTGTCTATACATGCAGCGTGCGTTGTACAGGTTTTCGATTGGTTCAGACCCAGACCGCACCTTTTCATTTCATACGGGCAGAGCGGGGTGGTCCGGTTATATTCCAGGTCCGTTAAAAAAAATCCTAATCTTTTTCTTCGTTATATATATATATATCTTAACGTACTGAATTTAAAATAAAAAAACATTTAAGAAGATACGTAAAATCAGCTCACACATTCTCCATCTTTTTCTGTTGCGGATGTGCTTTAGTCAAACCTTCGATTATCACTTCTTCGTTTTTTCCTTGTTAGCTACGTCCTCTCCTCTCACTCATATCTTGCTCCTTTACGTTGGATTTACGCTAAATCTACACCTTTCTTGTGCAATTCTCGAATACAAAAGGGACTTCCTACTACAAGCCAACCACGTGAAGTCAACAACCATCACGAACTCGCCCAACCGAAAAAATATCACTTTTCAAAACCTAAAATAACCACAGAGCAAAGGGGGGGCCGGTCACGAACTCGCAATCACTCGCCACCGGCTGCCATTACTCTCCATCCTTCGCATCATCACTCCACCCATCGTTCCACTTGCTTCGTCCCTTGAAGACGGCAAGGCGAATGGCTGAGCGTTTTGTTCTGCCTCGAGCGTTTCCTCATACTGGTTGCCCTGTCTCTGCGTCTGCCCAGTGAGCGGAAGAAGAGGAAGGTTGCGCCCATAAAGAGGGTGTGTTCCTTCCCCTCTAGCTTCTTCGATCATCCACCCTGATCCCAGGGTTTAGGGTTCGTAAAGAGAACCAAAATGCTGCGCGCTTGCACTTTTCCGTCTTCCCTCTAAGCCCTGCCCGACGCCCCGATGGTATCCAACAAGACTGGATCTTCGTTGTCGCAGGGTGTTGCAAGCCGGTCCAGTGACGGAAGATCCGGAGAATGGGGCGGCGTGACGAAGTTGGCAAGGTGGCCAATTTGGCGTCGTGGATTGTCGGTTGTTGGTCCATGATGTTAATCAGTTGTGTTGACTGTCGCATGTGTGTTCGTGTAGTTGGTGGTTGGCGAAGTTATTGTGTTGTGGGTAACTGTCAACAGGTTGGTTTTGTATTTATTCTTCCAGTGTGTTAATTATGAAATGTATGTTGGTGGAACGAGGCTTCTATAGTATATCCTGTTTTCCCAATTTCTGAACTAGCTCTCTTGTCCCCTCTCCTTCGCGTACTCGCCGGCCGTCCTCCTCCTCAGGATATCGGGCATCGGAGGCGGGTACCACAGGGACGCCCTACATATTCAACCATGATCCTACTAGAAGGTCATGCAATAATAAAAAACAAGGATATTCTGGACCGACACTACCAGTAGATGGAATATCCCTCACCTTCCGCTCGACTCGAAAGCCACAGCCCCAGATCAGCCGGACGGGCAGGGTAGGGTTAGTCCTCCTTAATTCTCCTCTATTGATACAACAACTAGCTAGCACGTGCCTACGCGTCACTCATCTACAATTCAGAGAGATGGCAGGCCCAACAAGAATAAGTAAAGAGTTGTCATTATTCCAAACTAATCAATAACATAAAAGTTATTTGTTAATATGCCTTCATAATATATTTCTTCTTCTTTTTTCTCGTATGACGTGATAAGATATTTTTATATTTTTATTTTTTGTATTTATAGTTAAGATTCTAGAGATTCGCGTTTTAGTATAAATTCTATTTTTATAATCTTTGATTGTTTTAATGAAAATCTGTAGTTCTTTGTCCTATTTGTACTTTACCTCTGTTCTTTCTCTCTTTATCTCCTCTAATTCAGCATTTAGTTGCTATTTATTTTTTAAAACTTGGTATTAGAGCTCTAGGTTTGGTATGTTTCCATCGTATCTTCATCCTCAAATGTTTCACTTCCTTCCTCATCACATATTCTTGCTATTTCTACTTTACCATCTATTTGTTGGGAAAAGTGAGGGCCTAATAAGACAGGAACGAAGTAAACAAAACTATAACCAAAAATCAATCATAAGCAACACACAAAATTTTTACGTGGAAAACCTCCTCGGTATAAAGAGGAAAAACCACGAGACCTTCTCAATCCAAGTAACCTGCACTCTACTGTTAAAGAGGGTACAAATGTTCTTCTCAAGTTCTCAACTTGAGATCAGCATAATCACATATTATCTTCAATCAATAGTAATAATAATAATGGTGTGAAGTATAAACCGAAATGTCGATCTGAATACTATCTGATCACAGTCCAAGCTCTGTCCGACAGTCCAAGCCCTATCCGGCCTTCGTGCGTCCGAGCACGGTCCAAGCTTCACGCGTCCAAGCACAATCCAGGCTCACGCGTCTGATCACTGTCCAGGCTCACGCATCCGAACAGCCACGACCGAGCGCAAGCCACGCCCAGTCCACCTTCACGCGACCGAAGCCTATCCGGCCCGTCCTCCGTCGAAACAACCACGTCCAAGTGCTGTCCAGCCTGTCCTCTGTCGATCGACGCACACTGGATCACCAACCAGCACCGCAAGTTTGCCAAGCACCACGCACGACCCATGCACGCCACTTCCCGTCGATCTCCGGTGTTGGCGACACCACGCGCACACCCATGCATCTCCTCCCGTCGATCTCTGGTGGAATCACGCACACACCTGTGTGCGCATCTTCTCCTCTTCACTGGGACAAGCGGTTGGAGGCTCCGATCGTCAGAAATCGAGGGCTATGCGTTTCGTCGTTCGCCTCTTCCACCGTGGTCGATCGCCCCTCTCTCTCTATTTTTTTTTTCCCCAAATCTATCTTGCGCTACCCTAACAATTCAACCTGCAGAAAAAAAAACCGTTGGGCCGTCCGCAGGCCCATGGAGGTGGGAGGAACCCGACCCAACAATCTCCCCCTTCACCCACCTACATGGATCAGTCTACAAGGCCTGCAATCTGAGCACAGATGCTCAGCTTGTCTCTTGATACCATTTTAGTGAGCATGTCAGCTCCATTGTCATCTGTATGGCCCTTGTTGAATTCCAATTCCTTAGTATTCAAAACATCTCGAATCCAATCATATCTCACCTTGATGTGCTTAGATCCGGAGTGAAAAGACAAGTTCTTGCTTAGATGAATAGCACTTTGATTATCACTTAGTAAAACAAACCTGTCCTACACCATTCCAAGTTCTCTAAGCATTCTCTTCAGCCACAGCATTTCTTTGCAAGCTTTAGTAGCAGCAATAAACTCAGCCTCTGTAGTCGACAGAGCAATGCATTTCTGTAATTTGGACTGCCATGAGACAGCCCCCCCTGCATAGACAAAGAGATACCTAGAGGTAAACTTTGAGTCATCTACATCACCTGTCATGTCTGAGTCTGTATAACAAAGTAAAGTTGGTTCTCCACTACCAAAGAAAATTCTCAAATCTATGGTGCCACAAAGATATCTCATAATCCACAGCACTGCTTCCCAATGCTGTTTCCCAGGATTTGCTAGAAATCTGCTCATCGCACTGACTGCATGAGCTATATCAGGTCTCGTGCATATCATGGCATACATATGACTTCCCACTGCAGAGGCATATGGAATCTTTTCAATTTCCCTCCTCTCCTCTTCTGTAGTAGGAGACTGCTTCTTACTCAATCTGAACCGAGCCGTGAGAGGGCAACTGACACAATCTGCATCATCCATCTCAAATCTTTTGAGAACTCTCACAATATACTTACACTGAGACAAGTATAGTTTCCTGAAATTTCTGTCTCTTTCAATATCAATTCCAAGAATCTTTCTTACAGGTCCCAAGTCTTTCATAGCAAAAGACTGATGCAATACTTTCTTCAGATCTGCAATTCTGGACCTGTTCTTACCAACAATTAGCATATCATCAACATAGAGCAATAAGTAAATGAACTCGTCAGGAGAAAAACTCTTGACAAAGACGCAATGGTCAGTGCTACACTTCTTGTAGCCTTACTCCCCCATAACAGAGTCAAACTTTAAGTACCATTGTCTTAAGGCTTGCTTTAGACCATAAAGACTTTTCTTCAATCTGCACACAAAGTTTTCTTTTCCTTGTTTAACAAACCCTTCTGGTTGCTCCATGTAAATTTCTTCCTCCAAGTTTCTATGGAGGAAAGTAGTCTTCACATCCATCTGTTCTATCTCTAAGTCAAGACTTGCTGCCAAAGTTAAAATCATTCAGATAGATGTCATTTTCACAACATGAGAGAATATTTCATCAAAATCAATACCTTTCCTTTGAGTGAAACCTTTCACCACAAGTCTTGCTTTGTATGTTGGATGTGGTGTGTACTCTTATTCTTTAATTCTGTAGACCCATTTGTTCTTTAGTGCCTTCTTGCCTTGAGGTAACTCCACCAGATCATATGTGTGATTTTTATGCAAGGAACTTATCTCATCTTTCATAGCTTTCATCCATTCTTTTGCATTCTTGCCTTCCACTGCATCTTCATAATATTCTGAATCTACATCATCAGATAATAGCACTACAAACTCATTTGAAGGATATATGGTGGAAGGTACCTTTTCCCTGGCTAATCTTCTGAGAGGGATAGCTGGTGGAACTTCCTGCACTGCCGGTTGTTGGTCATGACCATCTGCTTCAGTATCATCCTGACCCTATTCAGCCGTGCCTGCATTATCATCAACACCTTCAACTTCAACCTGTTGTTGTGCTGGAATCACAGGAGCTGGGTCTTGATCAATCAAGTCTCCTTATTCTTATGTTGCTTCAACCTGCGCCTTGTTTATGTCTTCAAGTGTTTGATCTTCCACAAACACAACATCATGACTTTTGATGATTTTCTTTGCCACTAGGTCATACAGCTTGTAGCCAAAATCATCCTGCCCATAGTCAAGAAGGATACACTGTCGTGTCTTTGCATCGAGCTTGGTTCTTTCATCCTAAGGGACATGCACAAAGGCTTTATATCTGAACACCTTCAAGTGACTGTAAGAGACATCCCTGTTGTACCAAGCCTTGTTTGGAACATCTCCCTACAAATAATAACATGGTGAAAAATTAATTAAATATGCAACCATCATTAAGGCCTCACCCCAATAGGACCTTGGCAGCTTTACTTGTGAAAGCAAACATCTGATTCTTTCCACCAATGTTCTGTTTATCCTTTCCGCAACACCATTCAACTGTGGTGTCTTTGGAGGAGTCTTTTGGTGTTTGATTCCTTATTCCCTACAATAAACATCAAACGGCCCACAATACTCTCCTCCGTTGTCAGTTCGGATGCACTTCATTTTCTTCCCTATTTGTCTTTCAACTAAAGCTTGGAACTCTTTGAACCTGTAGAGTACTTGATCCTTGGACTTTAAAACATAAGTCCAAACTTTCCTAGAGAAATCATCAATAAAAGTGACAAAGTATCTAGCTCCACCATGTGTTGTTACCTTCATCAGCCCACAAATATCAGAGTGGATTTGCTCTAGCAACTCTGGCTTCTTGGAAGGAGGTTGACTTTTGAAGGTAACTCTATGTTGTTTTCCTGCCAAGCAATCTGCACAATCCTTCAAATGCACACCTTTCAACTTTGGTAAGAGATTCTTCTTCAGAAGTGTTGTCATCCCCTTCTCACTCATGTGCCCGAGTCTTTTGTGCTAGAACACACTTTGAACTTCATTATCTAAAGCATTTATGGAAACACTGAAAAGTTTAGCTTCCTTTGGTGAGCTTATACCTTCCATCTCCAAATCTACTCAAGTACCCTTTATCATCAAGCTTTCCAATTGAAATAATGTTGAGTCTTAAATCCTCAACATGTCTCACAGACTTAAGGATCAACTTGCTACCATTTTCTATCTCTAGTTGCACATCTCATTTTCCAACAATCTTTGCTTTGTTGTTGTTTCCCATCTTCACTAACCCGAAATCACCTGAAGTGTAGGAGGAAAAGAAATCTCTTCGAGATGTGGCATGAATGGTAGCACCACTATCTGGCACCCATGTGGTTTCATCATTACCTACAAGATTAATAGATTCGTCACAAACAACAAGTAATTCCTCAACAATCGAGGCAACTTCCTATTCACTATCACTATCATGCGGTTGTGATTTTTTTTTTTTCTATTTTCTCTCTTCAATAGTCGATAGAATTTCTTAGTGTGACCCTTCTTGTGGTAATGGAAGCACTCAACATTTGCAAACTTGTTTCTAGATTTGCTTCTACATTTTCCTGATCTGGTATCTCTGCTTTTGCTTCTCCCCCTCGACTCTGCAATGAGTACATCAGAATGAGTAGATGAGCCATTTGCGATCCTTCTGGATTCTTCATTAATTACCTTAGTCTTCACATAGTCTCAAGTAACATTTCCATTTGGAGCTGAGTTGCAAAGAGTAATCTTCAGGGTCTCCCATGAGTCAGGTAGTGAGCCTAGAAGCAGTAAGGCTCTAACTTCATCATTAAACACAATACCCATCAAGGACAGCTGATTTATAATACCTTGAAAGGTATTCACATGATTAGTAACAAGTGTACCATCCTGATATCTTAAATGCATCAGCTGTTTGATGAGAATCATTTTGTTGGTGCCTTCTTTCCAAGCATATAACTCGTCCAACTTCTTCCACAAGGAATTGGCATCTATCTCACCACTGATATGATTCAACATGTTGTCATCCACCCACTATCACATAAAGTCACATGCTTGTCTGTGTAAAATTCTCTATTCATCCTCAAATTTATTTTCTGGCTTTTCTGTGTTAAAGACTAACTTGTAATATTCCTTGACATAAAGAAGATCTTCCATCTTCCCCTTTCAAGCCTGATAATTTGTCACATTCAAAGAAATCATTCTGTGTTGCCTTTCATCTTTCACTGGTTAGGCCCCTGCCCCACAGTGGATGCCACTTGTTGGAAAAAGCGAGGGCCTAACAAGACAAGAACGAAGCAAACAAAATTGCAACTAAAAATCAATCACAAGTAACACACGATATTTTTATGTGGAAAACCTCCTCAGTGTAAGGAGGAAAAACCACGGGACCTTCTCAATTCAAGTAACCTGCACTCTGCTATTAGAGGGGGTACATATGTTCTTCTCAAGTTCTCAACTTGAGATCAGTACAACCACATATTATCTTCAATCAACAGTAATAATAATAATGGTGTGAAGTATAAACCGAAATGTCGATCTGAACACTATCTGATCATAGTCCAAGCTCTGTCCGACAGTCCAAGCCCTATCTGGCCTTCATGCGTCCGAGCACGGTCCAAGCTTCACACGTCTAAGCACAATCTAGGCTCACGCGTCTGATCACTGTCCAGGCTCACGTGTCCGAACAGCCACGACCGAGCGCAGGCCATGCCCAGTCCACCTTCACGCGACCGAAGCCTGTCCGGCCCATCCTCCGTCAGAACAACCACGTTCAAGCGCAGGCCACGCCCAGTCCACCTTCACGCGACCGAAGCCTGTCCAGCCCATCCTCCGTCGGAACAACCACGTCCGAGCGCTGTTCGGCTTGTCCTCCGTCGGTCGGCGCGTGCTGGATCACCAACCAGCACTGCAAGTTTGCCGAGCACCACGCACGACCCACGCGCGCCACTTCCCGTCGATCTCCGGTGCTGATGACACCACGCACACACTCGCACGTCTCCTTCCATCGATCTCCGATGGAATCACGCACACACCTGCGTGCGCGTCTTCTCCTCTTCACTGGGACAGGCAACTGGAGGCTTCGATCGTCGAAAATCGAGGGCTGCGCGTTCCGTCATTCGCCTCTTCCTTCGTGGTCGATCTCCCCTCTCTCTCTATTTTTTTTTCCCCAAATCTATCTTGCGCTGCCCTAACAATTCAACTTGCAAAAAAAAAACCGTTGGGCCGTCCGCAGGCCCATGGAGGTGGGAGGAACCCGGCCCAACATATTCTGGGCCGTTGGGCCTTCCTCATCACATATTCTTGCTATTTCTACTTTACCATCTTTTATTGTCCAAAATCACATACCAATCAATCTTGATAAAAGCAATTATATCATCTGGCATGCATCATTTCTTACGATGTTATGTAGTTATGATCTCCTAGGGTATGTCGATGGCAGTTTTGCCTGTCCATCATCTAATGCATCTGATGAAGGTGTTGATGTGGCTATCGATTGGAGGAAGCAAGACCAACTCACGATCAACTGAATCTTTTCAACGTTGTCGTCACCGATTCTTGCTCAAGTAGCAAATCAAACCTCTATTGCTAGTGTATGGCAGACTTTGGAACACACTTATGCGTCCTGATCTCAGGCTCAGTTACTTCAACTGAAGCTTGATCTTCAAACAATGAAGAAAGGGAATCAATCTATGCTGCAATATATTACTCATGCCACTATGCCTGTCGATAATCTTGTTATTGCAAGAAATGCATTGAGTGAGGAGGAGATTGTCTTAAGCTTGCTTGGAGGTCTTGGCTCGGAGTATGATGGCTTTGTCACAAGCATAACAACTCAACCAACTACTATCAATCTTGTAGATTTGCAGAGTACGACGTTGAATCAGGAATTGTGGGTTAATAGGTATATCAATGCAAATGCAACCATTAATCTTGTAGTGAATCAGAGGAGTTTACAATCTCGAGGTGGTCGTGGAAGAAATTAGAATAATGGAGGAAAAGGAGGAGGTCGCATAAACAATGTCCAGTGTCAGATCTGCAGTAAACTAGGCCACTAGGTGTTGAATTGTTTCAAGAGGCTTGATGTTGAAAACTTTGCTCCTATTCACAACAACTCTAATGCTAATAATCCCAATATTAATGTTGCTTACAAGGGTGAGACTATAATAGATAATACTCTATGGTACCCAGATTCAGGTGCCACACATCATGTCACCAATGATTTAGCAAATCTGGCCATTAGTTCACCATATGTAGGGGCTGATTCAGTTGCAGTAAATAATGGTGCGTAATTAACAATCACACATACTGAGAATGGAGCTGTTGCTACTGGTCATGGTAAGCTTTATCTTAATGATATTTTGGTCGTTCCTCAAATTCAGAAAAATCTCATGTCAGTCTACAAATTTTGTAATGATAATACAAATTTTGTAATGATAATCCTATGAATGTTAAATTTGATGACAAGAGATTTTCAATCAAGGATCGTCGAACACTGGAGTAGGTGCATCGGAGATGTGCTGATCAGGATATATACCAGATGCGAGCATCACAAGGAAGCAGGAATTTAATCCAAACTTGTCTTGCTGTTCAAACTTCTTATGATGTTTGACACTATAGGTTGGGGCATCCTAATCCTCAACGAACACTATCAATAATAAACTCAAACTCTTTACCAGTTAATAGTAAGGATATGTTGCACTTTTGTGATGATTGCTATTTTGGTAAGACACATAAGCTTCCTTTTAAAGATAGTACATTTGTGGTGGATGGACCTCTTACTTTAATATACACAGATTTATGTAGAACAAGCCTCATTGCTTCTAAGCGAGGTTTTAGATATTATATTACTTTTATTTATGCTTGGTCAAAACATACTTGGTTGTTTCCTTTGTCATGCAAATCAAAGGCATTGAATGCCTTTATTATTTTTAAAACACAAGTTGAGAAAAGATTAAGAAGAAGTATTAAGATACTTCAAAGTGACAATGGTGGAGAGTTCATAGCATTTAAAAATTACTTGCAATCAAATGGTATTCAACAAAGATTTTCATGCCCTTATAGTCATGAACAAAATGGAAATGTTGAGAGCAAGCATAGGCATGTGGTAGACACTCGTCTTACCATTCTATATCATGCAAATCTTCCAAAAATTTTCTCACCAGAAACCTTTAATGCAGCTATATATCTTATCAATAGATTACCAATGGCTCAACTTGATAATAAAAGTCCATTGTAGAAATTGTTTCATGCTACACCAGATTATGAGTTTCTAAAAGTGTTTGGTTGTAAATGCTTTCCGAATTTGAGGCCATACCTTAAAAATAAATTTAATTACAGAACTGTTCAATGTATATTTTTGGGATATGCAACAAATAGCAAAGGTTATATATGTTTCTCTCCAAAGTATCAACGTACATATATATCAAGGGATGTTGTATTTAAAGAAGATGATTTTTCCCTGAATGTTGTTCTCAATCAAGCCTCCTCTACTCTTCAACTTGAAGTTGATGGTTTCTTTTCACCTCCAATAATCATGACTTGTAGCAAATCTAGCTACAACAAGATTGATCAAAACCTATCACAAAGTGAAGCTGTTGAGAATCGATTTTCAACAGAAAATGAAAATAGTGGTAGCACAAATAGTTCCCAAAATAGTCCTATTGTTGATGATAATTCTAGCAACTCAAGCAAAAGGATATAGAATCCTCACAGAATGTGCAAATGCCAACAACAAAAATTATTTTTTATAAACAAAATGATATACATGTTGGGAAAAACATGACTATCTTTTGCTATCCCTTCGCAACCACGTTACGATTGTCCGACGTTCCTCGAAGAGTATGCATCCCAACAATGCACATCTCCTCAGATTGCTCACCAACAAAAACACTCAAGCTCTCTTTCACAATTTCGTTGTAGGTAGAAGAAGGAAGAAAGAAATTGATGCAAGGATGTACGTGGTTCAGCAAATTACCTACTTCACAGGGGTGTTGGTGTTATCTCAATCTTCATGCTGCTAACAAGAAAAACACACGAACTGATCACTCTACAACCTCGCTCACACTTGCATTGTCACACACTTCTCTCTTGCAATAACTTGTCACTACAAGACACGTTACACCCTTTATATATAGGGATATAGAAGAGAACCTTAAAAGATGAATACGAGAAAACCCTCAATCTTAACATCAACATTGAGCTTATCACCATCCGATAGTTGTATGGACACACTCGGTTGTCGAATCTGGAGCCACTTGCGACCGGTCTTTGGCCACACTGGTCCTTTAGCTGGCTGCCACTGAGTTGACCTGGCTCCTGGTCCTCCTAGGCTAGCTGCCACTTGACTAGTTGGGTCAAGCTATTGCTCCGTTGGTCTTCGGCATCTGCCCTCTCGTAACTCTACGCTAGTCCATAGACTTATCTCTGTATACTTACGACCATAGACTTAAGATCATAAGATTAAGGTCATCTGCTCTCACTCCTAGTCCTCTACGTAACTGGGATACCCAATACCTAACTGCCACCCTGTGATCCTGGTATCCGCCTATTCTCTGGTGGAAGCCTGCTCTTCACTTCTGCAACCTGAACACTTCGGCACCTGGTTGCTGCTTCATGGCTACCGCCTCGTGGACCCGACTATTGCCTACTCTCTAGCGGAAGACCGTCTCCACACCCTACAGTCCTAACAATCTTCCGCTTCGAGACTATCTTCCGAGTAAATGCTCAACTTCTGGTGGCACCTGTTGTGGGTTCCGCTACCAACACCCACCTCCAAGCTTCACGTGCCTTGGAGATCGATGAGACTCATGTAGAGTCTCAACTTTTTCACCGTCATCACCTTGGTGAGCATGTTTGTAACATTCTCTGCTCCATTCACCTTCTGGAGATTTAGGCCTTCCCTCTTCGACCTATTCTCAGATGAAATGGAACCTCATCAAAATGTGCTTGGACCTCGAGTGAAACTTTGGGTTTTCCACCATGTAGATGGCGGATTGGTTGTCGCAATACAGTATATTGCATTCCTACTAGTGGTAAAGTTCGGCTAGCAAGTTCTCTAGCCAAATCCTCTCCTTTGCCACTTCTGCAATGACCACGTATTCTGCCTCAATGGTGGAGAGGGCAACCATGCCTTGCAATTTGGATCTTCAGCTCACAGTCGTACCTCCTATGGTATACACGTACCCTAAAGTGCTATGAAACTTATCCATATCTCCTCCCAAATCTAAGTCATAGAATCCTGTCAGCTCCGTTAATTCCTTCTGGTAGCACAGGTCACATCCAGATGTCTTCCGTAGATACTGTAGTATCCACTTCATAGCATGCCAATGCTCCACACCTAGATTGCTCATGAACTTGCTCACTATCTCGATGGCATGTGCGATGTCTAACTGGGTGCAAGTCATGGTGTACATGAGGCTACCCACGACAGCCGCATATGGAAATCAGGTCATCTCCTCCCGGTCTCGCTTCGTGCTCGGTGATTGTGCTTTCGACAACCTGAGGTGAGCTCCTAGAGGAAGATCTATCTTCCTCTCATTTGAGATGTTGAATCTTCTAAGTACTTTCTTCAAGTACTTCTCCTAGTTCAACCTCAACGTGTCAACCTTCCTGTCTCTGATGATCTGCATCCCGAGAATCTATCGAGCCTCGCCCAAGTCCTTCATCTCGAACTTCCGACTAAGTTGTCCTTCCACCTTCCAAATCTCCTCCATACTTGAGCTCGCAATCAGCATGTCATCTACATAGATAAGTAGAATGACATAACATTCGTTCATTCTCTTGATGTAGCAATAGTGATCTGCACCTCATCTATTGAATCTCACAGTACAAATGAAGCTAGCGAATTTCTTGTACCGCTGCCTGGGTGCCTACTTCAACCTGTACAGACTCTTCTATAGTTAGTAGACCAGTCCGGCTCCCCTACCGATTTTTACGTACCCTTCCGACTACCACATATAGATCTCCCCATCCAGATTTCCGTGAAGAAATGTCATCTTCACATCCATTTGTTCCAAGAACAAATCTTCGGTTGTCACTATGCTTAGGACAGTTCTCACTGTGGTCATCTTGACTATCAGAGAAAACACTTCTGTGTAGTCGATGTCCTGAACATGTTAAAAACCCTTGACAACAAGTCTAGCCTTGTATTTCTTACTATCATCAGACTGTTCTTTCAATTTGAATACCCACTTGCTGCTAAGAACCTTCTTCCCTTCGGGTAACTGAGTCATCTGTCATGTTTCGTTTCTTTCTGGGGATCTCATCTCCTCCCTCATGGCTAACTCCCACTGGTCCACATCATCCGCTTCAATCGCCTCAGGGTAACTCCCCGGCTCACCGTCATCTATCAATAATAGGAAGTTGCAAGACGGTGAGTACCTGTCCGGAGCCCTGGAAACCCTCGTCGATCTTCTGGGTTCAAGTGTCATCATCCAACTCTCTTGCTTCAGCTACCGCTCCTCTTCAGTCGATCGTCGGGTTACACGACCCAACATCCGATCGTCGAGTTACACGACCCAACAGCCGCTCAATTGACATTGCACCCGAGCCTTCGGTAAACCCGCCATCAGTCTCCTAAATCTGCTCGTTTCAATCTCTAAAAGTCCGGCCATCTTCTACCAACTCCCTCTCCTGCTAGTTTGGGACCCGTGAGGGGCCCCCACTCGCTTCAGTTAACTGGTATTCTTCAATCAATTTCTGGTTGGCGCTACTCGACTGCCACTCAACTATCACTTAATTTATGTGCTTGTATAAGTGCTTCTCTTCGAAAATGACATCTTTTGCATGGACCACCTTCTTGGCTTCGTCATTCTAGAGTCGGTAGCCAAGATACTACTATTCGTACCTAACAAAGTAGCACTTCCACGATTTCGAGTCTAATTTATCCATCTTATCTTCACTGACATGTTGGTAAGATAAACAACCGAAAAACCTAATGTGAGAGAGACTAACCTGCTTCTCACTCCACATCTCTTCTGGCATCCAGAAGTCAACCAGGATTGATGGCCCCCAATTTATCAGGTAAGTCATCGTGTTGACGGCTTCCGCCTAGAATGACTTCAGAAACCCAACATGTAGCCTCATGCATCGGGCCCTCTCGTTCAACGTCTGGTTCATCCTCTCGACAACCACACTCTATTGTGGAGTTCTGGGTACCATCTAGACTCTCCTTACTCCTATCTCACAGAATTCGATCAACTCTCTACTGTTATATTCTCCTTCGTTATCTAATTTGATGCATTTCACCTTTCTCACTAACTGGTTTTCCAGTTCTACCTTCCACTTCTTAAAATCTTGGAGAGCCTCTAACTTATGCGTGAGAAAGTACACCCAAACCTTTCGAGTACAATCATCGATGAACATTACATAATACCAGGAGCCACCTAACGAATGGACAAGTGTTAGCCCCCACACATTTATGTGAACCAGGTCCAGCTTATCTGGCTTTGGACTATGAGCCACCTGTGAGAAACTGACCTTCTTTTGCTTCGCTAAGATGTAGCTCTCACAACTCTCCAAGCAGACTTCCTTCAGTTCTGGAATTCTTTCGTCGGCAGCTAGCACCTTCAGTCCCTTCTCGCCCATGTGTCCCAACTGGCAATGCCATTGCCCAAACACTTTTGTGGCGGCTATCGCCATTGTCATCTAGCCTTCCGCCTCACCTCCCGTGAGATATAGAATTCTAGTCCTTTGGCCAGATGCCCTTGGTCACTTTCCACTTGCCGCTTCCAAAGTCGACGTGGTGACCCTCCTCATCAAGTTGGCTAACGAAAATAAGGTTCTTAGCCAAGTCAGGGACATACCTCACCTCCTAGAGTTTCCACAGTCCCTGCTTCATTTGGATTTGAATTTTGCCTCATCTGAGAACGTCCAAACTCATATTGTTGGCCAGATATACCTTCTTTATTGGGATCTCCTGGTAATTCTGCAACAGCTCCTTTTAGTATGTCGTATGTAACGACACACTCGAGTCCATCACCTATGTGTCGACTAAATTGTCAACACAACATATCAAGGTGTCACTTGCGTTGTCTGCTAGTGCATTCACACCAGCTCTCCTAGTGGCTGCCACGTCCGCCCTCCTAGGTTTCAGACACTTCGACCGAAAGTGTCTGAACTTGTCGCAATTCCAGCACTTGATTTTCGCATGGCTCTTGCTCTTATCACATGATTTTTTCCGATAGCCAGACTTCCAGCCCTTGGACTTGCTATGCCCCCTGCTCTCCACACTAAGCACTGATGTTGATGCCTCTCTACTCTTCCGGCAAATGTCCTCATTCAACACCAAATCTGTCACCTGCCCCATGTTCAGCCTTCTGTGTTCCAAAGAGTTGCTCACGAAAGTCACCACGGGTAATCAGCTCGCCAATAGCGACGACAATAGAATCAACACCCAAACTTCATTGTCGAACACGATCTCCACTAAATCCAGCTAAGTCAGTATCATGTTGAACTCGTTCACATGGTCGGCCACTGATGTTCCCCCCCACATCTTCATATTGAAAAATCTATGCATAAGAAATACCTTATTGGACGCTGTTAGCTTCTCGTAGGTGTTGGACAGGGCCCTCATGATTCCAACTGTTGTCGTCTCCTTGGCAATGTTGAACAATATGTTCCTTGCTAGCGACAACCTGATTAACCTCAAAACTTTTCGATCTAAAAGCTCCTACTGCTCCTACTCCATCTTCTCTGCTCCTACTCCATCTTCTCCGATTTCCTTCCCAACAGTGGTTGATGAAGATTTTTCTAATACAGACTGTCCCCCATCTGCATCTTCCAAAATCTAAAGTCTCTTCCATTGAACTTGTCGACTCCATGCTTCCTCTCCTCTGTCATCACAAACTCTTCAAGATTTCAGGTGGAACTATCCAGCTACCACTTCCCTACAGTCGGCTGCCAATTCTCCTGCTGGGTGTCTGCTCCAGACAACCACCTAGTGCAAATGACATTCTCCTTCAGATGATACTTCCCTACAGTCGGCTGCCACTTCTCCTACCGGGTGTCTGCTTCAAACAATCGCCTGCTGCAAACGACACTCTCCTCTGGACGTCGCTCTGCTCAGTCAGTTGGTTCTGCCTGGTAGTTGACTCTTCCACTTGTAACTACATACCTGCTTCATGTTCTCCAACAATGCACTCACTTAACCTAAAAGTTCTGATACCAATTGTTAGGAAAAACACGACTATCCTTCGCTATTCCTTCATGACCACGTCACGGTCGTCCGACGTTCTTCGACCTATACGTGTCCTAACAATGCACATCTCCTCGAATTACTCACTGATGAAAACTCTCAAGTTCTCTCTCACAGTTTCGTCATAGGTAGAAGAAGGAAGAAAGAAACTAACGTAAGGATGTACTTGGTTCGGAAAATTGCCTACTCCACGGGGGTGTTGGTGCTATCTCGATCTTTGTACTGCCAACACGTGAACTGATCACTCTACAACATCTCCCACACTTGCATCGTCACACTTCTCTCTTGTAACAACTTGTCGCTATAGAACACGTTACACCATTTATATATAGGGATACACAAGAAAACCCTAAAATATGAATACGAAAGGACCCTCAATCTTAACGTCAGCCTCAAGTTTATCGCCACCCAACAGTCGCATGGACACACTCTACTACCAGATCTGTAGCCACTTGCACCTGTCTCTGGCCACACTAGTCCTTCAACTAGCTGTCGATCCTCCTAGGCTAGTTGCCGCCTGACTAGCTGGGTCAAGTTACCACTCCGTTAGTCTTCAGCTCCCACCCTCTCGTAACTCTATGCCAATCCATAAACTTATCTCCATATACTTACAACCGTAAACTTGAGTTGTAGACTTAAGGCCATACGGCTAAGGTCATCCGCTCTCGCTCCTAGTCCTCTACGCAACCTAGATACCCGATACCCGGCTGCCGCCTTGTAATCTCAGCATATACCTGTTCTCTAGTGGAAGCCAGCTCTTCACTTCTATAACCTGAACACTTTGGCACCTGGTTGCTGCTTCACGATTGTCACCTTGTAGACTCAACTATCGCCTGCTTTCTAGTAGAAGACCATCTCTACACCCTACAACCCTAACAATACAATCCTCACAAAATGTGCAAATGCCAGCAACAGAAATTATTCCTAAAGTAACAAAACCTACTACAAAGCCTCTCATGGAATATATAAGCGTAATCCAAAATATATATTACATGTTGTAGGCTCTAAATCAAGACCATCAACAGTAGCTCAAATAATTCTTGATTCATATTGGAGGAATGCCATGAATGACAAATATACTACCTTATTGAAAAACAACACTTGGAAATTGGTGCCTTTTCCCAAAATAGCTAATATTGTGGGGTGTAGATGGATTTATCACATCAAAGAAAAACCAAATGACACTATTAATAGGTATAAAGCAAGGTTGGTAGCACAAGGCTTTTCTTAACAATATGGTTTAGATTATATAGAAACCTTTAGTCCTATCATTAAACCAATAACTATAAGATTAATTCTTAGTTATGTCTTTAGTAATTGATGAGATATGAGACAATTAGATCTCTAATGCTTTCCTTCATGGGGATATTGAAGAAGAGATATACATGAAACAATCACTGATTTTCATTAAAATGATCAAAGGTTATAAAAATAGAATTTATACTAAGGTATGAATCTCTAGAATCTTCTCTAGAGACACAAAAAATAAAAGTACAGAAATATCTTATCCACGTCAAATAATGACATGAGAAAGAATGAAGTAACGTATTATGAAGGCATATTGATAGTCTCCCTCAAGGTGGACGTGGTGGAACCACTGACAGTTTGTAAGAAAAGTCTTGTACTACCAACCTTGCTTTATACCTGTCAATAGTGTCATTTGATTTTTCTTTGATGCAATAAATCCATCTACAACCCACAATATTAGCTGCTTGTGAAATTTTATGGTTGAGAATGTTACTTAATGAGCTGGGTATTGCTTTTCAAACACCAACTATTTGGTGTCACAATCAAAGTGTCATTCATCTAACAACAAATCCCATAACATTCAAGGACTAAACACATGGAGGTGGACATTCACTTCATAAGAGATCATATACTTCAAGGAGATTTCATTGTGAAGTTCATCAAATCTAACTTACCGATTGCTGATGCATTTACAAAAACTATTAGCACTCAAGCATTTAGAAACTTTTGTCACAAGCTATCAGTAGTTCCACCACATTCACCTTGAGGGGGGTTGTCAATATGCCTTCATAATACGTGGATAAGATATATTTTCTTCATTCTTTCTCATGTCATTATCTGACGTGGATAAGATATTTTTATACTTTTATTTTTTGTCTCTAGAGAAGATTCTAGATATTCACGCCTTAATATAAATTCTGTTTTTGTAACCTTTGATCATTTTAAGGAAAATCGATGGTTCTCTATCCTATTGCTCTTTGTCCCTTAGCTCTATTCTTCCTCTCTTTCTCTCCTCCGATTTAGCATTCAGTTGCTGCTTATTTTTTCTAACTACATTGATGATGTTGATAGATGGTCCAGTCTACATGAGATCATGTTGAATATGTTTTGAATCTTATTATGTTTGTATGAGCATTTTTGTCATAGATGATTAGCCACTATATAAGGCCATCCAAATGCCCAAAAGGAAATTAGGGTTTTTTGTGAGAGATCATTTTATAACAAGAGAAGCTTTGTGTGAGGAGGTCGAGTCAACCCTTGGTGCGTCGACCATCCCACTCTTCCCTTTCCCTTTCTCTTGTAATCCACCATTTGAAGATAGTGAAGAACCCAAGGAGAGACACCTAGTAAATCTCCTTTACATTTGCCATTTGGGTGTTTGGGCGCGCTTGGAACCCTAGTCACGCGTCCAAGCCGCCGCTAGCCGTGATTTCATCTTTCCTTTGTATTTTCACCCTCCTACACATGCTAATCTCATTCGAATTTACTGTACTTGGATACCTCTAGAAGTAACAAGTGGTATCAGAGCTTGTTCAAGGAGTTTTGGCTGTGTATTTACCCGTGGGAGGAGTTGGTAAAGGGAGGCGTAATCTACTGCCGCCACACGACATCCGTGGATGCCAACTCGTGTGCTTCCGCTTGCTAGAATACGTCTGTAAGCCCCTCTGATCCTTCCTCATATTGTACTTTGTTTGTGGAAGAAATTTGGGGCTTTTTCGTGGACCGTAAAAAGAGATATCGTCCTTGGCATTTTTTATTGAAAATCTGCAACTTTTCTTTTTTGGGTGTCGGATTGGATTTTTTGGGCTCACTTGTGGCTTGAATTCGTTTGAATTTTTGGTAGAAGTTTTTTTATTGAATACTTGCTTCATTTGAATTCGTGTGTACTTATGGAATATCCCACTTGAAATCATGTCAACTCCTAGAATAAAGATTGATAAATACAGTAGAAAAAATGACTTTAGTCTATGGCAAATCAAGATGAGAGCGTTACTGAAACAGCAAGGCATTTGGGCTCTATTGAATAAGGAGTCAAATCTTGATAAGAATTTCACAGAATATGCTCAACAAGAGGAGAAAGCACATTCTACCATTTTGCTTTACCTATCACATAAAGTGATAATCGAAGTTGTTGATAAAAGTACATCTTTAGGACTATGGCAGAAACTGGAGTCACTCTATATGATCAAGTCACTGACAAATAAACTACTGTTGAAACAATGACTGTTTTCTATGAAGATGAAGGAGGGTACACTACTGAAACAGCATTTAGATCAGCTAAATGCACTTCTCATAGAGTTGAGAAACATAGGTGTTACCATTGAAGATGAGGATACTGCGCTCATTCTCTTATATTCTTTGCCTTTGTCATTTGAGAATTTTGTGCAGTCTTATGTTGTTGGCAAGAATTCTATTACCCTGCAGGAGGTGAGATCTAGCCTCCATTCGAGAGAGCCAAGGAATATGGTACAGCATAGTACAGGTGAAGCCAATGGCTCAGGTTTGTCAGTACATCAACAAGAAATTAGAAGAAGAAGCCAGAAACAGTTCAATAACAAGGGCAAAGGCAGAAGCAAGTCCAAGGGCAAGTATTCTAAAGATACTTGCAACTATTGCAAAGAAAATAGCCACTGGAAGGCCAATTGTCCCAAGTTGAAAGGTAAAGAGAAAGCAGTTGTTGCAGAAGATTCAGCCTTTGAATGTGACTTTTCCCTTACTGTTTGTTGCAGTGCATATTCCAATAGTCATTGGATTTTAGATTCAGGTGCATCACATCATATGACTCCAACTAGGGAGTATTTTGACACCTATGAGCAGGTGGAGGGAGGCCAAGTTACCTTGGCCAATGATGATGTATGTACCCGTGCAGGTGTTGGCACTGTTAAATTTAAATTGCATGATGGAACTATTAGAACTCTAGACGACGTATGGCACGTCCCAAATTTGGGGAAGAGCTTGATTTCTTTGATGGCTCTTGATACAAAGGGTTATAGATATTCAGGAGGTGATGGAAAGATTAATGTCTTGAAAGGCTCGCTAGTTGTAATGAAAGGAGTTAAGTCTGGTCCGCTATATATTCTGCAAGGCACTCCAATTGTAGGAACAGCAGCCACATCTACATCTGATCAGCAAGATCTCTCTGTCATTTTACACTCTAGAATGGGGCATTTGGGACAGAAAGGTATGTAGAAATTGAGTAACATGGGTAGGTTCGCTAGGCACAAGTTTGCATGCATTGATATGTGCAAACATTGTGTATATGGGAAGCAGAAGAGAGTATCATTTGGGCGTGGACAATATACTTCCAATGAAGTACTTGATTATATCCATGCAGATTGTTGGGGACTATCTCGACAGTCTTCTTTGGCAGGTTCTAGATACTTCTTATCTGTTATTGATGATTATTCCAAGATGAGTTGAGTTTTCTTTATGCAGCATAAGAGTGAGGCATTTGCTTGCTTTAAGCAGTGGAAGTTGCAGGTTGAAAACCAGACAGATAGGAAAGTGAAGTATCTAAGAACAGATAATGGCCTGGAATTTTGTTCTCATGAATTTGAGAACTTTTGCAAGTCAGAAGGCATCACAAGACATTATACAGTCAGATACACACCTCAGCAAAATGGAGTGACAGAAAAGCTGAATAGGACACTCCTTGAGAAGGCACGTTGCATATTGTCACATGCAAATTTGGAAAAGAAATTTTGGGCAGAGGTTGTCAACACAACTTCCTTTATGATGAACAGGTCTCCATCTAGTGCCTTAGATGGAAATATACCCTTTGATGCTTGGATGAACTGATCTGTAAATTATTCCAAGTTGAAGATATTTGGGTGCCCAACTTATTATCATGTCAACAATGGTAAGTTGAAACCAAAGGCCAAGAAAGGTATTTTCGTTGGCTATAGTATTAGAATAAAAGGGTACAGAATTTATGATGTTGATACAGGTAAAGTAATTCACAGTCGTGATGTTACTTTTGATGAAAAATTTATGTTACAAACCTCAGATAAATCAGCATTGGGAGAATCACCAGAGTTGCATCACTCCACGCCTAATCAGGTGGAGCTACCCTTGACGTTGCCATGCAGTCCTGAGCATGGTGAAACCAAGGAAAATGATGATATTGAGAATTTGCAGAAGGTTGACAATAGGGAGGAAGAGGTGGAGGAGCTACCACCTAGGACAATTGGAAAGGACCGACCTAGAAGAGATGTCCGTCCTCCCATTAGGTATGGCTATAGCAATTTGATTGCTTTTGCTCTACAGGTAGCT
>JAMKPZ010001958.1:0-23428 GCA_024699675.1 Amphibolis antarctica
GTGATGACACCAAGAGTCACATTAGCACAGCCGTTGCTGGAACGATGTAAGATTTAATGATACACTTTTTCACAGGAAGCCTTCATTAAATTTGCAGTTGGATGACTCTTCTGTTATTGTTGTTCAATGTAATTTTATGTGCATGTCTGTCCATTTTGTAGTGGATACATGGCTCCAGAATATGCAATAAGAGGGCAGCTAACGGAGAAAGCTGATGTCTTTGGATATGGAGTAGTTGTTTTAGAGATCTTATGTGGAAGAAAAAATACGGATCAAAGCTTAGGGCCTGAAAAATCCTATCTTCTGGAATGGGTATTGATGCCTATCTTTTTTTCGCATCTCTCCCTCTTTTCTCTGTGGCAGACACACACACACACGTACACATGGTGGGAAAACGTAAAAGTAATATTCATTCTCTCTAAAAGGTGTCTATAATCATATTCCAATAGCATGCTTGTTACTGCAATCCTTCTCTGGCTTACATTTTTCTTTCTGCTCTAGGTCTGGCGTTTACATGAGCAAGATCATGATCTGGAAATGATCGATCAGACAATGTCCTCTTATGATAGAGAAGAGGCCAAACGAGTCATTGACGTCGCTCTTCTATGCACTCAAGCATCCCCATCACGACGTCCGACAATGTCCAGGGTGGTGGCCATGCTGCTGGGTGACATGGATGTTCCAAATATCTTGGTTAGGCCTAGTTACCTCATGGATTGGCAATATGCCAAGGCGAGCAGTAGCCTGACTGCTGGCCACTCTGCAACTTCGACATCATCAACAAAAGCCTATATTATGGATTACTCTTCTTCTAGCCAGCCAACATCTATAATCGATGAAGGAAGGTGATGTGGATTCCCTGTGCATAGAAGAACCTCCTTCCTGCTCACATCACTGCACATCGTGATCTTGTACAGACCATCCTAAATATGCACATCTTCCTTCTTAAATGTTGCCAATGCCGAAGATTCTTGAACTTTTTTGTAATTCAGGAGACGTGGGGGTTGTGGGATCTGTGCCTTGTAGATGCTGTAATTATCTGCAAGTATCATCATGTCTTCCTCACCATCTTCTTATCCGTGAAATTGGAGATTTTGTTCCCTAGTTATGTCAGTATTATGGAGTGCCCAAATAGACTTGTATTGAAATTTGAGAGTGTAGCCCACAGTTTGTAACTATCATTACATCTTGATGAATGAAAGTCTTGATTTGCTGTAGGTACTCGTAATCCGTGGATGCCCAAATTCAAACAAAAGATCACCGATTCAAATGCTTTTTCACTCGCCGGAAGTGGAAAATACATTTTGTTGATTGAAATTTAATCTCAAGAACTCATCATCGACATCTGTAATAATTTCTTCCACAGATCGACATCAATGTTTCCTTTTCTTTTACTCACGAGAGCAGAACAAGAAGCAGTATTTTCAACCAATTTTAAAACTATGGAACCAACATAATAAATAGATGAAGTGATTGATCTTTCTTCGCTCTATAAAATCTACAGAGAAAAAACCATCCCAAACAAAACATTAGTAACTGTGTAAGTAAAGAACTCCTTTTGCTAGAAAGATTGGGTACAAAAAACATGACCACCATTTCGAAGAAACCTTAATTCCTCTCACTCACTCACAATTGCAACATTTCTAGGGAAAATACCAACAGCAAAATAGGATGAACAGTCTCCTCTTCTACTTCTATAAACCCAATGTTAGAGTTTATGTATTAGAAAGCCTAACATGAACTCCAACACCCAAGACAAGAAAAAAGTCATGCATATAAATATAAGCCAGACCAAACACTAACCCATGCATGCTGTAAAAGAAAACAATTGCATTATTCGTAAAATATGTCATGGATATAAATGTCGCTGTATGACGACAGTCTTATTCTGTTCAAAGTAAAAAAAAGAATTACAGTATTCCTTACCATTTGGTTGATTGGTACACAGATGCTGTAAAAGAAGATAAAACTGTGTGAACCTGTATTCCTTTTCCGTGTGCAGAGAAGCAAGTAACGGCCATCAACCTCCGGATTGCTGATTGCAGAAATGAACAAGTGCCTTGAAGCCCTATGCTCACACACGGTAAGCCATGCCAACTTCGATCAGTGATGCATGTGGAATTCCCAGTACGACCGCTGAATGCCTGCAATTCTGCCTCAGGAATCTGTACAACACATTGATTCCGTGCCTCGATGTATATGTGCCCCATCATGTATGCAACCCCATGCTCCTGTGCCTCCAGCAACTCCTTGATCTCCTCCATCGTTCCAGCATCTCTAGGAGAAGCGTCATTTTCCGTGGCGCCGGCTTCCTCCTCGTCCGCTGAATTACCGCCGGCAGACAAATCGGATGCAGATGCTCCACCCTCCTCCTGCTGCAGGAACTCCACCACCTTCAGCATCAATTGATCCTCAAATTCATGGTAGTTCCGTTGCTCGTCCTTGTACCCATATCTAACAACACATTGGAAGAGATGGTACTGTGGTTCTCCAACACGGCTGACAAGAAACCGGGCTTCTTGTGGGACCTTTGGGATGGCGAGTGACTGCACCGAGATGAAGATGAGGACACGATGAAAGGCAGGGAAGTTGGTGATAAAATGAGCAAAGATGGGAGGAATTCCAGATATGGTGTTGGAGTACATGAGGCCAATCCCAGGGACACGGACAAGACCGAGGGTGGGACCAGAATTTAGGAGCGTACTCAGGCAGATTTTGTTCTCAAGTTCAAATTTTTCTTTGGCGTAGGTTCCATAATGCCATGCTAACATGATTAACAGAACAAAAAGTGAGACAACGAGAGGAAGCCAACCACCATGCGGAACTTTCACAATGCATGCAGATAAGTACAGCAGCTCCAAGGATCCAAATGTCATTATGAAGACAAGTGCCATCAGAATAGTTTGCTTCCAAATGATTGTAATGATTAGAAACATCAAGCATGTTGTGATGAACATAACACTGATCACTGCCAGACCTGCAAAACCAGTCAAAGGCGTCAGCAAGACTGTACCTTGTACAAATGATGATGGGGCATCTGGTAATGGTAGAGAAGTGTGTACCATATGCATTTCCGATCATGTCCGTGTCTCTGAAACCAATGGTAACAGCAACACACAAAAACAACAAAATCCAGTTTGCTTCTGGTATATATATCTGTCCATGGATCGTACTTGATGTGTGTATTATCTTTACACGTGGGAAGCAATTCAAGGCCCTACACTGACTGATTATTGAGAAAATGGCAGATATTATTGCTTGACTAGCCACTGCTGTTGCCAAGGTTGCAATGACAAATACCGGCCAAAAGATGTCCTCTGAGTCACCGACCAAAGAATTATTCAGAAGCTTAAGAAGAACTAGAACCTCAAGAATAGGTCGTTCAAATTTCAACGATTATTAAAATAAAGATTGCTAACGTAAATAGATGGATGTGCCAGACAAAACTAAACACATGAAAGAAAAAAAAAAATGTTCAAAAACTTGGTGGTAACTACCAAAACATGACAGAAAAAAGTTTCATGTTTGTTAACATGATAATCAACATCAATAAGCTTTGATTACAACTAGACAATTTTGCACAGTTCCTAAAGATATTAGTGCATCCTAAAGACAAAAGAAACCAAAACATTGTCAGTCCATTGTGCACTCCTTTCCAATTTTACCTGGGATAGCTCTAAAGAAGCTTCTTTGTATGTCAACCTTATGTTTTGAGAGGTAAGCTGCTTCACCCATGTATGCTACAATTAAGCATGGATAAACTACTCCTGCCGTAAGAAAAAGAAATCAGGGATTGAAATAAAAAGAATAAAGCAACAAAACACTAATAATTATAAAGCACTAAGAACAAGTTGTCCATAGATCCATTCTAAAATGAGCACATACGCTCATATTTCTTGTAGATACAAAACAGTGATAAACTCATGCATTGCGTAGGTTGCTATTTTAAATAAATAATTTGAAGAACCGAATAAATTAGTATCATTGATTATCACAGATAACAATGTCTCATTTTTTATTGTTATTTTACTAAGATTACTAACAACAACAATGCTCATTTGACAAAGTATAACTAAGTGAATAGTAATTTTATAGAATTTTCTTTTTAATTTTAAGAGTATCTTCCTATCACATAACACTCCAAAAGTATTTTTCCACTTCATCTATTCTACTTTAATCCTAGACAACATTCTCTGTAATTTCACCATTACTAATTATAAATTTTAAGTATTTAAAAGTCTTACTTTTTTGAATCTCACAGTCAACTAAGTATATACTTTCATTGCTATTCCTATTTTCATTGAATCTAAATTTCATATATTCAATTTTTGGCCCACTCAATCTAAATCCTTTAGACTTTAAAGTATCTCTTCCTAATTCTGATTTAGAACTAATTCTTATTTTACTTTCATGAACAAATAACATACACCAAAGTATTTCTTCTTGAATATTCTTAGTTATTACATCCATAATCAAAACAAATAGATATGAAATTAGCAAAGGTTTGTACTTTTAAAAAGTATAGGAAATTGTAGAAAATGATAAGAAATAATGAGCCAAATTCTTTACGATTTCTCATTATTTCCCATATTTTCCAAAACCACAAATCTCCTTTAGAATACCAAGTGTAAACCTACATTTATTGAAAATTTCCAAGTTTCTTTTTGTATAATTTTAAAACTAGTAACCGTTCTTTCATACATGTTTTTATAATATCAATATATCATATAGATAATCTTTTTCTTTCTAAAATCCACCACAATAGATTTTCAAGTATTTTATCATAAGCTTTTCCTAAATCAATAAAAATCATATTGAGGTACCTTTAACTCTAAAATTTTCTATTAGTTGTCTAAGTAAATAAATAACTTCCATTGTTGATTTACTCAACATAAATCCGAACCGATACAATAAACCACAAACAAAATTTTAAGAAAAAAGAAAAATATTTTTAACAAGCAAAATTTATTCCTATTAGAGAGCATGCTATTTTATATAAAGACTAATATGATACAATGATAAGTATGGTATATTAATGATCTAAAATGCACAGGACTGATTCTATTTGAAAAGTGATGTGTAATAAAAATATGAGTAAATATTTAAACCACACACACACATCCAAATATATGTGAAAATAAAAAATCTCTTCTCGTTTTATTTTGTTTTCATTTCATTTTTTTAATGTAGCATGGTAAGTTTAGATATGAACATAAATTTTGAGAGAAACAATGTAAATAAAAAGAGATGTGAAAAGTAATCGAAAATAATGGAGGAAAAGGTCGTGAGTGTGTGTGAAAATGAAATAATCTTATTAGCAAACATAAGTCAGGTTATGTAAGGGACAGATATATCTTAAGCAATACAGAACTAAAATCACAACACCCATGTAATTCCAATACATTATTACTCCCCTTCAAGCTGCAATATACAACTTACAATAGACCTTACAGTGACTCAATAAACTTAAACATAACAAAAAATAACAAATACATAAAAGAATTTATAAAACCAATTGCAATAACAGAAGTGGCAGCAAAAGGTAAAGTAATTGTTGTAGCAGTAGTAACTATAAGCAATAACAGTTGTAGTAGAAATAGTAATAATGGAATTAATCTCATATTTTACATGCATTTTTAAATACCTTGGAGTAGTAAATTAACAACCAAATGATATAATATACAGCAGTAGAATAGATAGACAAATGTAATATATCCTCAAAAAGTAGTTAGATGATGTAATCCACCCTTCAGATTTTTTTTAACTTTTTTTTTTTTACTCTTTTTTAATCAATTTTTTATTTTTCTCTACTTTTTTCTCCTTCTTCCTTTCATTTTTTTTTTAAAAAAATCTTACATGCTTAACACCCTTCTTCTTGATACTTCTTCCCCCTATATTTCCTGTTTTTCTCTCTGCTTCCTCGTTGTTTCTCCCACTTTTTCCTTCTCCCTCGATCTCCTTTTTTTCTCTTTTTCTTCTCTTTCCCCTCTCTTCTCCTTCTTACCCTTCATCTTCTTCCATCTGCAGGGAAGAAAGATGGTAGACCAGTGATTCCAACATCGACAAAGAGCAATAGTGAATGGTGATGAAAGAGAAGAAGAGATCGACAATTAATGGGTGGCAACATTATCTAGAGCAACAAGAGCAGTTTGCAATGTTACCAAAACTATTGAAGATGGTACCAGTGGTGAGTAGTGGTGTTGCTGATGCATGTGACAGTGGCATTGGCCATTAATGTGAGAAGTGACAACATCTAGAGGCTTTGGTGGCTTCAAGAAGAGGGTAAGGGGAGCTGGGTGAGAAGATCATGGCATGCAAATGTGTGGTGGAAAATTCTAATTCTACAGGCTAGCAATGAGAGTGGAGTCGATAATAGCCAAGAATTTAATTCCATGGAATTAAATTTACTGACACATTAGAATTTAATTCCTTGGAATTAGGAGGACCACTATTTACATAATCTTGAGATCATGCTTAATTAAAAAAATTGAAATCATACGCATTGGTAAAGTGAAAGATAATAATTACCATAATTTTTATGTTATACTTCTGTTGGAGAATCCCTCTTAAAGTTACTTAAAAAAGAGCATGCCTATTAGCCAAGATAGTTAAGGAATATAATTTACTATCAATTCATAATGCTGGATTTAAGAAAGAAAGAGACAGCATAATGGACATACCCTGATAGATTGCTTAGAAAAGTGACCAAGATCTCACATATTTTTCAATTTTGATTATTTTATTTTTATTATTTCTGATCTGACCCCTCCTTCGTCTTCTCCAACGGTAATGCAAAAGAATGATGCAGAAGGAAAGACACTATTGACATGGAGTCGGGAGTTAAGCGATGATTCAAGTCAAGGGACAAGTGGTGCGATGAGTCGAGAATCCACATGTACTTTTATTTACATGTGTTGCCTGTATAAATGTTATATTAATATTTTGTAGAAATCACATTTCTTCCAAATTTTCCTTGGTGTGCAAAAATGCCAACTAATTAGATTTTCCTGATTATCTGCAGGTGGCACAAATGTTTGTGCCGATTTGCATTTTATAATAGATACAGAATTTCCTAAATGTTCTTATTTATTGATTCTCGAAAGTCTCGATTTACGTGTTTTTTTTTTTCCCCGATTTTCTGAGTGGCATAAATAAGGCAATTGTGTATTCTGGAAAATGTAAAAAAAATTTAATTTTTTTTATTATTATAAATACATATTTTTCCATAATTTCTCATCTATCGAGTTGTGAAAATCCTCATAGTTAGTTAAAAATTTTGTCATACTCTCCTGATCTCGTGTATCTTGCCTAACTTTTCCTAATATTTGTCGAACTCATAGTTACATGGAAGATCTCAAAACTTGCTCGACCTCGATGCTCCCTAAACTTTCATTAGATTTGTCGATATCCAACATCATCCTTTGTGAAAAATTCTCAATCTCATAAATTCTCGACTCACTTCATCACTTGCGTTATTGTCATCACTTGGCTCCTAACTTTGTGTTGATTAGATCTCCCATTTTGTACTATTCTTTTATTGAATAAGAGGTTGGAGAAATTAAAAAAAAATTAAAATTAAAAAATACATATAAGCATACGTTCAAAAAATATTAACCCATGATATATAGATATGATTAATATATACAATTATGAATTTTGTGAAATTAAATTTTGTAAAAATAAAATTATAATAAATGTAATTAAATTTGTATTATCAATGTGTTATTATTAAAGTTAAAATGAAATTATATTTGAAATATTAAAATATAGAATATTTATAAATTTTATTTAAATTAATTTTTAGAATTTTTACATTCTACAAAACTACAATACGTACAAGTAAACTTAAAAAAAAAATTATTTCTTAATTTTACATTTTTTCGTTTTTATTTTCTAAATTTTTATTTCTTAAATTTTTAGTATTTTGAGTGCTTGATACTTGTGATCCACTTAGGATTTAGTATTTTGAGTTTAGAGTTTAGTTAATTTTTAAAATTATTATTATTAAATAATTTTTAATATAAATTTTTATTATTTTAATTATTACGTAATTTTAAATTTATTTATAAAATTAATTTTAATTTTAACTTTTTCTAAATGCATCTTTAGTATTTATGAGAATTTTTGTTAAATTTGAAAGTTTCAAGTTGGATTTTTATTTAAACATAAATTTTGTATAAATTTATAATTGTATTTTTTAACTTTGATATTTAAATCTTGACGAGTCACAAGCTTATTACTTTTTTTAATTATTATTTTAATTTTTTTAAAGTGTATTCAGAGAAAATTTTAATTAATTTTGAGAATTTGACGAAGGTAAAGTTGAAATTATTTTTTAAATAAAATTAAAATTATATGATAATTTAAATGATAAAAATTTTATACATGAAAAAAAACGAATAAAATAATAAACAAACAATTTTCACCGTCCTCGCCGCATCGAACGGTGCAGATCCTCCGCCCCGCTCCTCCAAAACCCAGTGAGCGGAGAGCTGGTCCAGCTCTCGTCGCCTCTTCCGATTGCCACCTCCACACGCCCTACTCCCCAGCTCCGATGAGAGAAATCCTCCACGTCCAGGCCGGTCAGTGCGGCAACCAGGTCGGGTCGAAGTTCTGGGAGGTCATCTGCGACGAGCACGGCATCGATCCGACCGGCAGGTACGGCGGCGACGCCGACAACCAGCTGGAGAGGATCAACGTCTACTACAACGAGGCCAGCGGGGGGCGGTACGTGCCGAGGGCCGTGCTCCTAGACCTCGAGCCCGGGACGGTCGACGCGGTCCGGACCGGCCAGTTCGGGGCGATCTTCCGGCCGGATAACTTCGTGTGTGGGCAGTCAGGGGCGGGGAATAATTGGGCCAAGGGGCATTACACCGAGGGGGCCGAGTTGATCGACCAGGTGCTGGATGTGGTCAGAAAGGAGGCTGAAAATTGTGATCTTTTGCAGGGTAAGTGACATTCCTTTCATTTCCTTCAGAAAATATTTTTGTCTTTCCCAGTCGCTCTGTTTGCATGTTGCAGTCTTCGTATATTTTGTAGGGTTAGACATGCGGTTTGATGTTTCAATTCTAAGATTCTGCTCTACCTTCTTGTTGTACTGTTACTCTGATGTTGTGGCCTCTTTCGTTAGACATATTTTAGTTCATTTTTTGGTTTTAGAATTTTCTGGAGTGATTGTATGGATTATTGTGTGAAATATGTCGAATGAAAGGTCCATATTGCTCTAGAAGAGAAAATGCTGAACGTATGTTGGATCATAGTCTTTATAGTGGACATGGTACACTTGATTTTGAAGAAATTAGTGATGCGCGCTACTGCTAGAATTAGATACAAGTTCATTAGAAAATCAAGGAGAGGAAAAAGGAAAAGTCCATATATGTCGAGGAATTTGATGGTGATATTTGATCGCAACATGTTGCACCGTATGAATGTGTTCCAAATGCGATCACTTTTCTGTTTTTATGATATAATATTTCTAGCAACATGGTATCCCAAAAGACTGCAACCTCTTCGTAGGAAATGCTTCTTTTTCTATGTAAAAGCATAATGTGATCCATCTTTCGTCCTTTGTCTTGTTGTATTCCAGCATTCATATTTTAGTATACAAGTTTCTTAAACCAGTAAATTAGTTGCTTTGAAATTTCAATTTTCTGACATTTTCTTGAAAAGGAGTTCTTTAAATGCTTCAAAAGAGAAAAATCATGTGTTCCCAAAAAAAAAATGCTTTGTCAGAGCATTTTCTTATGTGTGCTTCATTGTCAATAATGTATCTGTAGAAGACAGGTTACACTTGATTTGTTTGTTTTCCTACTTATGTATGATAGCAGAATTGTCTCATTAAGGTTGCTGCCGAACTTCAGTTGGTTTCTCATAATCGAAAATACAAAAATTCTATTTCTCTGTTAATTTCATTTTTCAAGAAAAAGTTATTTCTCTAAAATTTACGATATTTTTAGTAATAAATCAGAAATGGTTAAAATCTGTTAGTTGTGAGCCTTTCCTGGTTTCCAGTATTATTTTGTCAACATTGAAGGTCATATCTTCTATTTTGAACATTGCAGAAGATTTTCTTATATGATATGGCACAAAAAGTGAGTGTCGATCTTGTAGGTACCAAAACCTTAGATGCTTTTTCATCCTTTTGCACTTTGAAGTTTCTTACTGTATCTGGGATATTGTGCAGGACATATGTTTCTCTGATCTATTCAGAACAAGAATTTTTTATATAAATGAAATTTTTCGAATCATTTATTCAAATGGATAAATATATAATCCCACCAAGGGCAGTATATGTACCAAGAAGATTCTAATATTCTATTTGAATTTGTGATTTAAGTTAATGACCGTTCTTTTTTTAACGATAGGCTAGTGGTTAGTGGAAATTTATTTCCCTTTTTTCTCCCTGGTTCAAACCTGGGAGAGAGCTGCGAACACCATTGCTCTTGGCCATTATGCCATCACACGTTAGTTGACAGTTCTCTTTTTTTAACTTGTGATGTCAAGTGCTTTTACTTTGATATCTTCTGAATTTTCTTAATTTGTATGGGATGATCTATTACATATATACATTCTTTAGGTATAAAATTAAAATTAAAATAAGTAATGATACATTTAAGAAACTTGTCTTTATCTAATTATACTTTTTCAAAAAATACTATTGTTTCTACATGATGTTTTTTAAATGACAATATTTTGTATTTTTTTTGAAGCAAATCTCATGCTTATTTTATTGGAAAGATCCCTAATTGGAGTCATTTTGTAATTTTATTGCTGGTATATGAATACAGCTCTTTCTGTTAACATTCTACGGGAGATGATTTTTCATCCAGTTGATTACCATTCTTCTAAAACTTGAAGGCCTAATTCTCTCAAATTTTCTCTGATATGTTAGTTTTTTGGCCTTATGTAACCCTTGGTGTTTAACATTTCTGTTCTAGTGCTGATATATTGCTATGAAACATTCTTCAGTTCAGAAAAGAGAAAATATGGAATGAAAAAATTATGATGTCTACCGTACCATTGCAAAGTGAACAAGTATGACTTCTCTTGCAAGAGGAGCATCTGTAATACAAGAAGATTTATGATCATGATAATTATTAATAGTTTGATCAAAACATTCAAGAAAAAGAATTCAAGAGAAAAGGTTCAAAACTTCCTGAAATATAAGCACGTATCAAATCGGACGAAAATGGTTGATGTTTATAGAAGGATGAAACATTTTTTCTCATTTTTTGTAGTTTGGAATTAAAGCATGCAAAACAGTTATATTTCACTAAAAGCATCATTGGACTCCATCATCTTGAAAGTTGATTTGTTCCAAACTTATTGTAGCTTATAGCTTACCCTTTTTTGCTAACAGAGTCTAACTCTAGAAAATTTTTGAATCATGCTGGTGTCATTCCTTGGCTAATAAAGTATATATCTTTCGTCTTACTAGCGTTTATATTGGTCAGGATTCCAAATATGCCATTCCTTGGGAGGAGGCACAGGATCTGGTATGGGCACCTTGCTTATGTCCAAGATCAGAGAGGAATATCCAGACCGAATGATGCTTACATTTTCTGTCTTCCCATCTCCAAAGGTATCTGACACTGTTGTTGAGCCATATAATGCAACCCTTTCTGTTCATCAGCTAGTGGAGAATGCTGATGAATGTATGGTACTTGACAATGAGGCTCTGTATGATATCTGCTTCCGTACTTTGAAGTTGGCTAACCCTACATGTGAGTGATTATCCCATACTATGTTTATTTGAATTTTCATCGCAAGTTTTAAAAATTTTCCTTTTTCCCACCTGTAAATATGGAATTTGAAAGGTAAATATTTTACTTTGATTTCTACACGTGTATGTATAACTACTTTGCTAGAGTCAAAGCTAGTAGTTTCATTTTTTGGTTTTTCTTTGACAACATTTTTTCATTTCTTTTGGTTTTCTTGACAGAACTAAAGCTTAAAAAATTTAGAACAGTCTTTTCTCTAAATCTGTCTATTGATTATCACATTGCATCTTTATAGGTGCCTTGACAGTGAAACCAAGCTTTATTGATAAGGACCTAATTTACATCATCTTACAAGTTATTTGTGCCATTTAATGATACTCTACTTTTACAATAAATTGAGACATAATATTATTTTTTCTTCTCCAATTGACAAAATTCCCTTTAACATAACTCAAGAACTTAAAGTGGACTTCCTATCACTTTTATTTCATGCATAACCTAAATTAGAAAAGGCCTTAGTGTTAAGATTGTGGTTATTTTTATAGATAAGGCCTTTGTTTAGGGTTCCCTTGATATATGTAAGTACATCTAAGGCACCTTCCTAATGGATAACCCTGGGTTCATACATATATTAGGAGAACAAGCTAACAACATAGGTGGTGTCGGTTTAGTGATAGTTAAGTAAATCAATTTGTCATTAGTATTCTATATCTCTTAAGGTTCTCTAGAAGATTAGAGAAGTTATTCTAAAAGGATGGACTCTGCTCTATAAGTATACTTTTAGATTTGCAGCCTAGGAGTCCCATATCATGCAATACATTTAGAATATACTTTGAGATAATATTATGCTTTCCCTCGAATATGTAAAATAAATGCCTAAGAAATATTGTAGTTTGCCTATATCCTTGCTGGAAAAGTGTGTCCTACCATATTATTTTGTCATCTAAATACCTATTGAATCATTATTTGTGATCAGAATGTCATTAACATAAATAACAATGATAATATACCTATTGGAGACTGTTGGTAGAAGATTGATTAGTCAACAGCATCTCTGAAAACTTCCATGCTCAACATTTAATTCTACTAAATTTTTTAAATCAAGCTTAAAGACTTTGCTTTAGTCCATAAATGACTTTTCGTAAGTAATAAACATAATCCTCCTTCTAAGTATTATCTCTAAAAGGTTGTCCCTTTAATACTTGCTTGATCAGTCTTTTGCATCAGGAGGGCTGGTTCTTTGGTGTTACTTGCAATGAGTAAATAGAACAACTTCAAAATTGTTATAGTTAAGTATTAGTTTTTGTTTACTTGTAACTTCTATATAAAGATGTCATATGTTTATGAATGAATACATTTAGTCTTCTACTAATCTTTGTTAGGATCGTATGATTTCACTAGATGGAGGGTGAATAGTGAATCAAAAACAATTTTCAGTGAAAGACAGAAAATAAAAAACAGATACAGAAATTTTTATAATGGTTCACCCCAAAACAGGATTAGTCCACTCCTCAAGGCCGATCCTTGAGAGTTTTCACTATCCTTTGAGTGTTTTATAGGTTTACACCTCAACCACAAGTAGAATCCAATAAGGGAGAAGGATAGACAGTAGTAGGAACCACCAGTCAAAAGTGTTGGTGGCAGTAGGAGAGGATAGCCAATCCTTGGGTGGCTACAGGACAGGTAGCCAGCCCTAGATGGGTAGGTAGGACAGGTCTACAGGCAAGACAAGGGTTGGTGGTGGCCTGGAGGAGGGTCAGCAATGGCTTGACCAGTCTTTTACGTGACACAAACCCTAGAGGGCCTGATGATGGCTGCTGGAGGTGGGGAGTGTTGACCAGTAGCTTGGAGGGCGGAAAACAGAGGAACACAATGAGTTTTGGTCAATGACAAGGTTGAAGCGATGGCAGCAGGTTGGCCTTGGATATCCTAGATCTTCTTTTGCTTTGGTACCATGTGAAGGAGAAAAGACTATTTCATATGGAATGGGTTACACATCCATGCACACAAACAGAAAATCCATTTATCTAGTAAGAGATCCATATAAATAACACATACTAGTAAATGACTGTAATAGAAACCATAAATTATGAATTGCCATTAGTTTCTGTACAAAAATTATTTCCATTATTTTCTGTTTCACTCAGTTTCAATTTCATGTATTTTCCCTTTATGGATGTGAGCATTTGACACCTTGGCCTTTGTTTTTACCTGAAAGCATATTTCTTTGTTGACATGGCTATCACTTTTAATAAATGAATATGATCTCTTACCTTTTTTTATTTTAATCATCATCGATCAATAAGATTTCTTGTTTATTTAAAACCTATAAGCCATTTACCTTCATGAATTCTTTTCCCAAATACATTTTACCTTTTTTGTCTTCATGTAGTTGGAGATCTCAACCACCTTATTTCCGCCACCATGAGTGGCATCACCTGCTGCCTTCGCTTCCCAGGTCAGCTCAATTCTGACCTTAGGAAGCTTGCAGTGAATCTAATCCCATTCCCTCGTCTCCACTTCTTCATGGTTGGGTTTGCCCCCTTGACATCAAGAGGCTCCCAACAGTACCGAGCACTCACCGTTCCCGAGCTTACGCAGCAGATGTGGGATGCCAAGAACATGATGTGTGCTGCAGACCCACGGCACGGCCGCTACCTCACCGCCTCTGCGATGTTCCGGGGGAAGATGAGCACCAAAGAGGTGGACGAGCAGATGATCAATGTGCAGAACAAGAACTCATCCTATTTCGTTGAGTGGATCCCCAACAACGTCAAGTCTAGTGTGTGTGACATACCACCTAAAGGGCTGAAGATGGCGGCAACATTTATCGGCAACTCAACCTCAATACAGGAGATGTTCCACCGTGTCAGCGAGCAGTTCACCGCCATGTTCAGGCGGAAGGCTTTCCTACACTGGTACACCGGGGAGGGCATGGATGAGATGGAGTTCACCGAGGCCGAGAGCAACATGAATGACTTGGTCGCAGAGTACCAGCAATACCAGGATGCGACGGCAGATGAATACGACTACGAGGACGAATTGGAAGAGGAGGTGGTCGCGGAATGAGTTTAACTTTGCTTGAGCTTGTGATGACCGAGTGCACTTAAGCCGCCGTACGCAGGCAGACACAGCTAGGTGGGGGGGGATTCTGATCTCACGGACAAAGGTGGTGGAATTGCCATATAATTTGTTGCTTTGGTCCATTCTGAATGTTTGCATGGATGGACAGATTTGTTGTTTTGTACGTCTGCATTTGTATGACACATTTCCATGGATGTGTGCGTATATTTATTTGAATGAACCTATTTGCTTGACCAGCCGGCGCGACGGTGGTAGCGGAGGCCACAACTCTTTTTGTCGGACAAAAGTATTCACCATTGTTAAAGATGTTAGGAAGCAAGTAAAATTCAAATTTCTATGTTCGTAGTTATTTCAAAAAAATAGAAAAAAATATTAACAACGAAATATTATTTAGTAACACGATAATTCATTGCTTTTGAAACATAAGGATTTTTACGTATGTATTTTCTATCGTTATATTACAAAAAATCCTGTAAGTATGATATTTATTATTAAATAAATAATTTTCATTAATAAAAATAAAATTAGAATTCAAATATAAAATTCACTTCTTTCCCATCATATGCCACTACTGCAAAGTGTCCAATTTTTTTTCTTCCTTTATCTTAGAAATCACGTAGGTATTATTTGTCAGGTAAAAAATGAAATCATTTCTTTTTCCAAATTTAGTTATTTGTGTAACCTAGATTTCAATTTCGTTGAATCTTGTCGCACTATTCACGTACACATGAAGCCATAGAAATGAAACTCAAGCCTTGCACCACTAATTTGTAGGGAAATCTGTTCAACCGCTCTCACCTCTTTGCAATTCTACGCCACCGCTCTCACCTTTTTGACCCTACCTCTTTGCAACCTTGCGTTGCCACTCTTGCCTCTCCACGACCTCACACCGTCTCGCCTCCGTGTCATCGCTCTCGCCTCTTCGACCCTATTGCTCTCGCCTCTTCGACTCCGCTTCGCTCTACTCCCGTGTTGTCAACTCTCACCCCCTTGACTGCCCCCTCGATCACCCCCTCACCGCCTCATAATTGAAAATTATTTAATAATTTAAAATAAATATTCTTATATTTATTAATTTTTAAATGTTCATTTTCCTTTAAAAATCTTATTTTTATATTTATTATATATTATAATAATGTTATTTAAATTACATAAAATAATAATAATTTAATTTAATTCTGTTCGATACATAATAATTTAAATTACCAAATATTTCTAATTCTATTCAATTTCTCAAAGTGTACAAATAACTTTACGTCAAAATTCATTTTTATTCAACTTAATTCTATTCATTTTTATTCACTTTTCCCAACCTTCTCGCACTCCACGACCTCAACAATTCACACGAACACATTTTTTTCTCCTGTATTAACAAATAAGGTCTTATTGTGAAGCTTAATTTTATATGATAAATTCCTTTTAATTTTAACTCTTCGTAAATAAAACCTTTACAATTAAACTATGTACTTTTTTTAAAAAAATCTCTTTCTCTTCGGATCAAATCCGACCCGAATATCGATGAGTTGAACGATAAATAAGCCGAAGGAAGAGACAAAAAATTGACGTTCGTCGTCGCTGCAGAGAAGAACCAACGAACCCTCCACCACCTCCTCCTCCTCCTCCTCCTCCTCCCCATTGCCGTGGCCATCGCCGGAGAAGAGGGGAAGGCCAAGGTAGACACAATGCCGGTTGTCTTCTTTGTTGTTGCAATGCTGTTGGTTTCTCCTTTTGATCCGCTTGGGCGTGGACGTATGCGTGTGGTCCGCTTCTCTCTCTCTTTCTGCTTTTGGATTCCGGCATTGTGGCGTTGATTTCTGGAGACTTGTTTTTCTCGGTTCCGGTTTTGGTTCTAGCGTTGTGTGGTTTGTATGTGCAAAAGTTTACGTCTTTTTTTCTTTTTCTTTTTTTCTGGTTTTAGTTGTGGATTTGTTTGGATTTTGTGCTTTTGTAGTCGAGCAGATCACGAGCGTTTTGGTGCGGTTGGTTTTTCAAGTGCGGATTGATTTTGTAGGATTCTTGTTAGGCTCTCATTTGTTTGCTTTTAAATTCGATAAATGGATGGTGTTTATGTTCGTTACGTTTTGATTGGAGAAAACACATTGTTTTGCTGTAATCTGGTGTTCAGATGTGGAGGCTTAATGCTTGCAAGTGAGGGATGAGATTTGGATCTAATTTTAATGATCTTGTCTTCCCTAGAATGATGTATCATAGATTTGATTTTCGCCAATGATTTGTTTTGTCTTCTAGATGTTGTGATGGTCTGCTAGGTTGTAAGGTTCTTTCTCAAGGTAAACGTCAACATGACTTGTTTTCTACTTGTTGCTAGTTCTTGTCCGGTTTCAAGGTTGTTTACAATCTGCATTTTGTTTTTGTTTGTTGAATCTGCAGGTATCCATTGGGATTTCAGGATGGTAGCACAAGGATTTACTGTTGACCTGACCAAGCCCCTTGTTTTCCAGGTTTTCCTTAACAATCCATGTTGCCCTTAGTATCATCAACTCATTTCTTAGGGACTTGGCTATAATTATAGAACTGGAAGAAACACATATTTTATAAATAAAAATGGAATTTTCAATTTTACATGGGTTTATTCAATGTATCTAATTGTATTATAGAAATTTTGGTAAATTTTCTCGTGGTAACTACTACTTGAACGGAGCACATGGCAATCTCTTTCTATTTTTTATTTTCTTCAGCATTAGCTTAGCTTCCTACCAATATACAATGTTCCTTTGTAGTTTTTTTTTTTTTTTAATTTGGACATATTTGTTTTTCATTGTTTGTCCTCTTGACCTTTTTGGGTATTGTCTTTCATTCTTTTATAGGTTGGCCACCTTGGTGATGAATACCAGGAATGGGTTCACCAGCCTATTATTAGCAAGGAAGGCCCACGATTTTTTGCAAGTGGTTTTTGGGAGGTATGGTATCTTGGTGTGTTTATTTTGCTTAGTGATAATGCTTGTTTTTCCGACTTTATGTCTTGATTACTTGAATTGTCAGTTTTTAACACGTACGGTATGGTGGGCGATTCCTGTCATCTGGTTACCAGTTGTGTGCTACTTTCTGATCATGTCTTTTCAAATGGGGCATACATTACGTGAAGTTGCTCTTATGATGATTACTGGAATATTTATTTGGACATTGATAGAGTACATTATTCATCGGTTCCTTTTCCATATAAAGACCAAGAGTTACTGGTAAAAATTTCAGATCATACTCAATCAACTTTACTTTGGAACAACAACATGTAACGGACAATCATTTTTACCATCAGGGGAAACACTGCACACTACCTTCTTCACGGTTGCCATCATAAGCATCCAATGGATGGACTTCGGCTGGTTTTTCCTCCAGCAGCAGCAGCTTTTTTATGCATACCAGTAAGATGTTGAACCTTTTCCCATTTTATGCATAGTTATTGAAGTGGGTTCCTAAGCATGGTAACTGCTTGGGCATTTACACACCTCATCTTGTTTTAACCTGCATAGCAAGGATCCATGTGCTTCAACTGTTAAAAGTTTGAAAAGTATAAAATGTGATGTTTTCAACATGTTTAGATGTTAATGTATGTATGTAATTGCTATTATGGTGTTAATTTTTGTAATTATAGTGCATTATTTGTTATTTGATATCTATTTCAAAGTTACTTGGATGCATATATCTATGTGTACTTGTATTTAACGATATATATTGTCAATAACATAAATATTAAAATTATATTCTATAAATTTTCTATTGATGGCTTGGCATCACCTAACCACTTAGGCACCTAAGCTTGATGGTTTGGTGCATACCATAAGTTAATGCTAATCTAATACATTGATACGAATAACAATAGTCAACACTTTAATCCTACCATGTGGGGTCCGCCACATTAATCATTTCCTTCCATTTATTCTTATCTATCACTAAATATTCATTTAAATTATATAATTTTGATTTTTTTTCACTTATTTTAATCAAGTAATCTTTGATCTTCCTCTATTTCTTTTAGTTTCACCTGGAGTAATTAATTCTGCTTTCCTTACATGTGTATCTATAGACATTTATGTATATCATTAAACAATCTAAGGAAATTTCTCTTATTTTATCTTTAATTGGTACAACTATTTTATTTTGGATGAAAGTTTTTCATTTTCTCTCTTGGTATCACCTCTCATCTATCTTAATACTTGCATCTATGTTGTACTGGCATTTTGAATATGCTAATGTTTGATGGTCAACACACTATTTCATGAAGTGTAGTTAGAGTAATAGGTATCTTACAGAATTTTCTTTTTATTTTTAAATTTATTTTTATCTCAATTTTTTAGATCATTCTTTCTCTTTGTCGAACTTTTTTTATTTTAAAATAACATCTATAATTTCTTCATTGTTACTTTTATAGATCTCAAATATCTAAAATTCTTACTTTTGTTGTTTTTATGGCCATCTAATTTTATTCTTTTATCATTGTTAAAGCTACACTCTATGCATTGTTAGAAAACAATCTGAATCCGTGTAATATCAGTGATCTAGCTCCGTTTTTTTGAGGCTCGATCTCAAAACCTCATGTATTTCCAATGATACAGTGGATCAGTTGATCTGAATCTGCTTTCCTCTTTGTACACCATTGTAATCCATTGGGATTTTCAAGTGGGGAGTTTGGGGAGAAACAATGAAGGAGGGATGGGGTGAAGCACGTGAAAGAAAAAGAAAAAAAGAAAAAAAAAGAAAAGAAAGAGAAAGAAGAAATACTTGATAAAAGAGAAAAAAGAAAAAAAAGAAGGGAAGAAATAAAATATATTACATAAAAATTATGTTTGAAAAATAGTGGAAGTATTAAAAAATCAAAAGATCCTGATATTTTTATTTTTTTTAAAACTATGCTTACTTATGAATTAGATTCCTCTTGTACCTATCTCTTGTATTCTCACAAAATTTAATTTTTATTTTTTAATCAACTAATGTGAGATTTTTTAAAAGATATTAACTATATTTTAGGAATAAAAATTTATAATATACTTTAAAATCTTAAAATTAATAAAATTTTTAATTACGGAGGTAATGGAGATTTTATCACGTTGTGCATAATCTTATTAATTTGTATTCCATATATGAACTATAACTTAATATCTAATTTATTAAAATGTAACCTGATAAATATTGAACTATAACCCATATTTTTTTAGAAATGTAACTTGATATATGTTGAAACATAACATGATTTTTATTAAAATATTATTTGAAATTTATTAAAATGTAGTTTGGATTATATTCAATTGTAACTTAGATTTTATTAAAATATAACCTAATATATATTGATACATAGCCTTAATTTTAAATCATTTGTCATTATGAGTTTATTTATTTATTTATATATGATACATATGACTACTATATCTCTATCTAATTGACATTTCATATATGATAATTTTAAAGAAAATTTATCTAGATTTTTTATATGTTTATCATAGCTTGTTTTATCTTTCATTGAGTTTCAAGTTGAAACCTGAATTTTTTGGTCATTTCCACAAAAGTATTATGTTTCTAATGATACAATTTTCTATCCTCAGTACATTTCCTTTTTTAAATGATTAATCCTCAATATGATACCAATGTTTGAAGCCTTGGTCATAATCCTATTTAGTTTAAATCCTTTATAATCTTACGTATGTCTTTATCATTTTGATTTAAAACTAATTTAGCTTCACTTTTGTTCTTTAAGTCTGTGCCTATTTGCTTACGTCAAGACATTTCTTTTTCATTATTTTTAGTTTTCGTTCATAATTAAGAAAAAATTTAGAATTGATCAGTTGAAAATGAACTTTTTCTCATTACTCTAATGTCAATTTACATGATATATATTTACAATTACAAACAAGTAAACATATTAGGGTTCATTTATCCAAGACTCCCCCTTAAATTGGAAGGTATATGTTCAACATTCTTAACTTGGTACAAAAATGATTAAATACACCAATACTAAGACTCTTAGTAAAGATGTTTGCAGTTTGGTCAGAGGACCGAGTCTATGGCATGCATATATGTCTACGTTCAACCAATTTACGAACATGATAACAATTAATCTCAATGTGTTTGGTTCTCTCATGGAACGTATCATTATTATTGATGCAAATTGTTGCCTGATTATTACAATGCATCACCATAGGAGTTGGTACTTGAACTCCTAACTTAATAAGAAGAGATCAAAGCCACATCAACTCACTGGCTGCCTGGGACATAGCTCTGTATTTTACCTCTGCACTAGACTTAGACGTCACATTTTGCTTTTTACTTCTCTATGTTACCAAATTACCTCCAACATACAATATCCTGAGATTGACCTCCTATTGCCTTGGTTACCTCCATAACTTGAATCTATATATGTTATGATATTAAGATGACCATTGTCCGATTGGCATACCAAGCACGAGAGCTCTGTTTTAGGCTATAGAGAGCTTTTTGTAAGTGACACACTTGATTCTCCCCTTGAGCAACACACCCAGGAGGTGTCGCTCCATGTAGACATCTTCCTCTAAATCACCATATAAGAAGGCATCACGGACATCCAACTGAGAAAGAGACTAATGCCGAGTAACAACTAGGGAAAGGAGAATGCGAATAGAGTTTAACCTAGCCATTAGAGCAAAAGTTTCGACATAGTCCAGACCATGTGTCTGCGTAAAATCACGAGCAACCAGGCAGGTTTTGTAGCGGTCAATGCTACCATCGGGCTGATGCTTGATAGTGAAGACCCACTGACAACCAACAACCGAAGTATCAAGCAAGTGAGAAACCACCGTCCACGTCCCTTGAGTAAGCAAGTGCCTACATTTCAACATTCATTGCATGCTTCCAATATAGAAGGGTAAGTGCCTCAAAATGATCTTTGGAAATTGATTTAGAGGAAAGAGCAAGGGCAAACTGCTTGTAAGAAGGGGAAAAGGTAGCATAGGAAAGAGAGTGCTGGGTGGAGGCACGAGTACCTTTGCAAAGGGCAATGGGCAGATCAAGAGATGGATCTGTAGCAGAGCAAGGAGGGGCAGTAGTCAGGCTGGGAGGCAGTGCAGGAGGATGACATTGCTGATAGACTTGCAAAGGTGGAGGCGTCGGAGGAGGTGATTGTGTTGCTGATGGCATAACAGGAGAACCAGAAGGGGGGACCATCGGAGGAAGGGGAATGGCATTAATAGAGGGAGAAGGCATGGAGGAGTCGGAGAAAAAAGGGGTATCCTCAAGAAAGACAACATTGATGGACACAAGATATTGATGAGTCGAAGGATGAAAATACCTGTATCCCTTCTGGGTGCGAGGATAATCCAGAAAAACACAACAAAGAGAATGGGGCGACAACTTATCAAATCCAATGGTTAAATCCTTAATAAAAGTTGTACACCTAAAAACTTTAAGGGGAAGAGAGAACAACTCTTACCAAGGAGAATGCCGTTGAATAGAGATAGCACCCCCTAAAGGAGAGGTAGACATGCGGTTAATGAGAAAAGCCGCAGTTAAAATTGCATCCTACCAAAAAAAAATTCTTTCATGATCATTAATATAAGCCTATTTATTAAAAATTCTTTCATCTCTTGTATAATTTTAACACTAATTATTTTATCGTACAAATATTTAATTGTATCAATGTGGTCAATAGGTGTTTTTTTCTTTCTGATACTCATTATAATAATTGTCCAGGTACTCTATCTTATTTTTTTATTAATCTACTTTAGTTTTATATGACCATGGTTGCATGCCCTACCTAATCTTTGTCAATCATTGTTTCCCAAGGTTTCATTAACATAAGTCCTCAATAATTATTACGATTTTGACTATCTTCTTTATTCTTAAGTAATGCTTAATTAAATATTAACGAAAGTAATTAGTTTTTTTTTGGGTATGTATCTACCTTGTAGTTCTATAATTTGGTGAAGTTGGCTTCCACTCCATCGACTGCCCCTGGATTGTTTGGAGGAGGATTACTTGGCTATGTCATGTACGACTGCACTCATTATTATTTACACCATGGTCAACCATCTAGCCAGCCTGGTCGTCATCTCAAGGTGAGAATCCACATTATCTGTCACTATTTATTTATATGCAAAGCAAACAAAATTACCTTTATGAATAATCACTTTCTTGTATTTGACTGTTTGCCAGAGATATCATTTGAACCATCACTTCAGAGTTCAGACCATGGGCTTTGGCATTACATCTTCTCTCTGGGATCATGTGTTTGGAACATTACCACCACCACAAAAGCAAGCCCCTGAGAAGAGCTCCTGAGTTGCTTTCAATGCTCTCTAGAATATTTCATTCATGCCAACTCTGTACAAATAAATTTATTGGTGTTTAAAATAATGGACGAGCATGGGACTGACTCTGCTCATGGAAGTATATGTGGTTGTGGACAATCAAAGTTTCAATAAGGAGCTTCGGTGAGTTCTTGTGCCATTCATTAATTAGTCCTTGTTTTTCAAAACTTGAATGGTGGTTGTGACATTCAGTGAGTTTTCACTTCGGGAGAGATTTGTGGGCACGAAATTAGTGGAAAATGAAAGGGTGGGAATTGGATTTTCCTTGATCAACATGAACCTTCTTCAATTGAACTTGAATGTACGTGGAGTTGGGCTTGTTCAGACGAGAAA